>CAUYRT010073937.1:0-26011 GCA_963574885.1 Lepilemur ruficaudatus | reverse complement strand
AGGCACCACATGTACTCACCAGCCAATTGGTATTAGCTGATCAACACCTAAGTGGACACACAGGAACAACATTTATTGGGTGTCGGGCAGACGGGAGGGGGGAGGAGGGGATGGGTATATACATACATAATGAGTGCGATGTGTACCGTCTGGGGGATGGTCAGGCTTGAGGCTCTGACTGGAGAGGGGAGGGGGGCAAGGGCAATATACGTAACCTTAACATTTGTACCCCCATAATATGCTGCAATAAAAAATAAAATAAAATAAAAAAATATAATAAGATATCTGTGGTGCAGATAGGGAAGAACAGCATGAACCAGTGGATGAAACAGAAGGAGCAAAAACATGGCAGGAAAAGTGAAGGGTTTTAGGAAAGGGGGCTTAGTCCTGGGAGTTGGAAGAGCTGATCATGAGGGGAGCTGCAAGAGGTCAGCTGGAAGAACATGGGCAAGATGATAAAGGCCTTGAATGCTGTGCAAAGAGTTTAGACCTTGGACCAAGGGCCAGGGCCTCTCAGCCTTTTCTCTGTCATGACACACATAGAAAATAACCATGTTTGCACAGCACACTGGGGTAAATGGGTGAGACTGCCTTTGGCTGGAGGCCAGAGGCTGGAGCTGCCCCAAAGGCAGCTTATTTTATTGTTTTGATAAACTTGCTAACATATCCATATCCAAAATGCTTAGATCTTGGTCTACAATTGACATAGGAATCTCTAGCCTAGGGCATTATGTAAGTAAGGACTGTTCACATGAAGAACAGAACACGGGAAGTAATAGGCTTTGTAGACAGCTGGAGAGGCAGTCCTGTATCACTGAGCAAATATCAAATGATCCTTTCTCTCCCCACTAGAGAAACAAATTCCTTTCCTTCTTCATGCAGAGGAATCCTCTCTTTCCTAAAGGTTTAGTATCAGCAACGCCAGGCTGCGAGGAACCCATCTTTTTTCACTGTTTGGTTCTTCCCTAAGGGAAACTCTGGCGTCAGATGTTACAATAGTAATATTTTGTTCTACACCATTACTCCTCTTTACTACTTCCTGCCAGTTTTTAATCCAGGTCAGGTTTGCACCATAGTTAATGGGGGAACTCCTCCAGTGCAGACAATCAGTGTGCTCGGGCCATGCCATGGCCCAGAAAGGTCCCAAAGCCTTTAGAAGCCTGTCAGTCATGCTGCCTCTTTAAGGGAAAGAGGCTCCCAATGGCATTTATCTGCCCCAGTTGCCATAGCTTTTACCACTGCCACTGAGTGAAACTGAGCTAACCACTGTTGCCACAGCCAAGTTGACCAGAGGTTGATGCCTGTGCTAAAGGAAAGGCCAGTGTGAAGGGAGAGGCTGCGCACTACTCTACACACTGAGAGCCCCCCACAGTGCATGGTGCCATGCACTGTCCTGATCCTCTTAGTGCTGCCATAACAAAATATCTGAGACTGGCTCATTTAGGAAGAACAGAAATTTATTTTCTCACAGTTCTGGGGTATGTCCAAGATCAAGGCACTGGCAGATTCCAGGTTTGGTGAGGGCTGCTGTCTGATTCCAAGATGGCACCTTGTTGCTGCATCTTCACATGGCAGAAAGGGGGAACGCTGTGGCGTCACAAGGCAGAAGAGGCAGAAGGGCAAAAAGACCTAGCTAGTTCCCTCAGGCCCTTTGTAAGGATATTCATCCCATTCATGAAGGCAGAGCCCACATGATTTAATCACCCTCTGAAGGCCCCATCACTTAATACTATCATATTGGGTTTTAGGTTACAACATATGAATTTTGGGGAGACACACACATTCACACCATAGCACCAATCAAATCCTTTCTTTGGGCAGTCAAATGCTAGAATAAACCAACAGAAAGTGAGTGTTCCAAAATGGTTTTAATTTAATTTTGGCAGTATCTATCCACATTGATTGCCTTCCTTTCCTACCCGCAGATTGAATCTTCTGTGTTTCTCCTAAACTTTTCTTTTTTTGTTTTCTTAAAAGGCGTACATTACTATAGGCTCTCAAAACTCAAACAGAGGACAGCACGATGTAGATGTATGAGTTGGGTGGATAATCCAATAATTAAATCCATCAGTGGTCCTCTGTTTCAACTCAATTAACCTCTATGGAAAGTTCAAAGATATCTTCTCTGACAATGCAACATCAAGATCTGTATCCAACACCTTTTGTGCACCATCTTAAATCCTTTCTACCCTCTCTTATTTCAGCCACTGCAAAGGCAGCTGGGGCGTTGTCAGACTTCATGAGATACAATTTTCAGTGCTTTCCCTCATAGCCATGCTGGGAACCTCTCACTGTATGCCCTGGGGCCTCTCCATCACCATGAAGTCCAACGTACAAGGGAGCAAGCACAACCTAGAGGCCGGGGAGTTTGTTAAGCATGTATATTTGAAAAAGTAACTGAGCTATTCTTACCAAGTCTAAAGTTATTCTATCCACCTTCTGAACATGCTTTAACTACTCTTTCAACATTATCTTCTATTTTAATATTGTCAAAATTTAGTCTTACCTTTTTAAACACATGTGCACACAAACATACAATTCATAATCATTTTTATGTCGATTTTTGATCAAATTTATCAACTTTTAAAACATTGATTTCTGTGTTCTCAATTGTGTATTTAATTCCATGCATTTCTTTTGTTTGTTTGTTTGTTTGTTTGTTTCCTTTTATTGAGGTAGATACAATAACAGTTCTTTCTGAGGATCTATGGATCTATGGGTAGTAAACTCCTTTGGTCTTGTGTATCTGTAAACATTACTTGGCCCTCATTCTTGAGTGACAGTTTATCTGGGTATAAAAAGTCTTGTTGCTGGGTGTGGTGGCTCATGTCTGTAATCCCATGTAATCCCAGATTACATGTCTGTAATCTCAAATCCCATTGAGAAGCCAATGCAGGAGGATAGCTTGAGCCAGGAGTTCAAGACCATCCCAGGTAACATAGTAAGAACCAGCCTCTACAAAAAATAAAAAAATTAGCCAGGTGTGGTGGCATGTGCCTGTAGTCCTAGCTACTCAGGAGGCTCAGTCAGGAAGATCACCTGAGCCTAGGAGTTCAAGGCTGCAGTGAGCTATGATTGCACTACTGCACTCCAGCCTGGGCAACAGAATGAAACCCTGTCACATACACACACAAAAAAGTTTTGTTGATAGTCCTTTTCCCTATACCTTGAAGATATTATTCCAGTTTCTAGTGGCATATATTGCTGCCAGTAAGAAATCTGCTGCTACACCAATAACTATTGCAGACCAATTGCTATACCTTTGAATGTAATCTGAAATTATACTCAAATTTCAGAATTTGGAAATTTCCAGAGTGTCATCTGTCTTTCCACTCTGGAAACTTTAAAATTTTTTTTCTTTTTATCAGTAATGTTCTGCAGTTTCATTATGATATTAAAAATATATCTAAGTGTGGATTTACTTGTTTTTATTTTTACCCATTGGAATACATTTTCAATCTGAGAACTGCTGTCCTTTTTTGATGCAGCCTTTAACTCTTCATTTACTGTTTCTCTACAATCCTCTTTGATCTTTTCTTCCTGAATGCCAATGAAGGAGAGGCCAAGAGTCTCCAATATGGCTTTTCACTGCTCATTAGGTTTTTATTTGTCTCCATATGCTTCATCAAGGCCGAATTTCTCGGAACCATCTACTAATTCATAATTCTATCTCTGTATCCAGTCCATGGTTTACCTCCCCTACTGAATATTTTATTTAACAATTATATTTTATATTCCCAAGATTTCTAACTGGTTCTCTTTCATAACCGTTTAGTTTTAACACATTTATTTCTGTTCTAATTGCATGCATATATATATTTTTGTGTAAAAATCTGAGTAGATCTATTTAGGGCTCTCAGTTATATAAAAATTAATTTTACTTTTAACAAATTCATGTTCCAATTGGTGGTTTTATTGGATGTCTTTCTTAGCATGTATTTTGGAATTCTGGTGTGCAGACATATTTTTGGGTGAAAAGTTTTAAAATTTTGTTTTTGTGTTTTGTTTTCTCTCTCTCTTTTCTTTCTTTGTGCAAGCTTCCCTATTAGTGGTTTTCCAGCTGACTTCATCAGGTGCTCCTGGCCATGCACAGAATCTGCCAGGTCAGGGATGTTGCACAGGGATGTTTCTTGGAGGGACTACAGATCCAGCCAGCCAGCCAAAGGGCATCTTGGTTCATAGGACTATGTTGGCAGGTTTTCTCTAGTTCCAAAACTTTCTTGAACCATAGCTTCTGGAAGAGGTTTCATCCTTCCTCCACATATGCAAAAGCCTAGCCTAGCCTTATATTTTAAATGAGTCTGATTCCTGTTCTCTGTCTTGCACAAATGCCTTTTGTCCCCATTATCCTTGCAGACGCCAAACCTCTAGCTCCAACCCAGAGCTCAACAGGCCCGTGGCTTTAGCCCTGCTCACCGCATTCGAGTGTCTTCCATTTTACGAGGATTGTTCATGGGAATGTTTACCTTGGTTTCTAATCTAGCAATGTCTTTTTGTTTTCTCAAAAATGTGTTTGGAACAAAAGGTATTACTTAAACATGAACTTATTGAGCCATTTTGACAGGAGTCATGTACTGCTTTTATATTTAACAACATAAAAATGTATTTATAAAAAGTAGCATATTATTTTTAAATCTTAGCTTAATTGAAAATTATGAAATGGAAATTCATTTTAAATTGTATAAGATAACTTTGTTATTTAAATTTTTAATGTGTTTTTCTTTCTTCTGTTAAAGTTTTTGTTATCTCTGGAAACATTTTTAAAATGATGGTGGCCATGTGGTTATATAGTAATTTTGGTTCTCGGCTATTAAGTTATAAATATATTCTATTTTCAAAAAAAACCCAAACACCCAAACACAAAATAAAAAGCTGTTCTTGCAACACACTGTTTATGGACTAAATACTAGGCTGAGCATAGTAAGTATAAAGTTAATGACTGGTTTGGAAAGCTGCAAAAATATATGCCAAGATTCTCCATTTAAACTGTAGGATGAGAAATTCAAAATTTGTCTTTCTGTGGATCTTTGGGCCAGGCTTTTTATAATACAACCATTCCTTTGGCAAAATTCCATTTTAAAAAATAAAAAACACTGAAAATAATGTGAAAAGTCTTTATTTATTCTAATATTTGATCCCAAACATATTTTAAAATTTTTTCTTTATTTATTTCACATTTTTGCAAAGTGCCAAAAAAAAAAAAAAGAAAGCAAGAAAGAAACCTTCTAAATCTAATAGTAGAATTTGGAGCCAATGGCACCTTTTTGATGAAAAATTTTATTGTCCCCCAGGATTAGTGCTTTCTTCACTATAGTTAGCTACACACACTCCATTTCTCTAATCTGGAATCTTGCTAAAGAAGACCCTGCACTTCTTTGTCCAGATCCAGTAAAATCTAATCCAGTGGCCTGTAGACTATGATCGGGAGTATCAGTAACAGGCACTTCTGCAGTCACGAAGCACCCCCAATGCGCGTCTCCTCAGTACGCCTTGCCCTGGCACCCTTCCTGTTTGGGTTTGCTCCTCAGTTTGGGTCTGCTGGCCCAGGGCCCTGTTTCCACAGATGCTATTAACTGACAGTGTAGAAAAGCCAACCTGCAGATCTCTCCCTTCCCAGTAGATGGATCACTTCCAGCAGTCATAAATTTCTCCAGAGAGAAGGTATCTACCAGAAATCATCACGCAATTTTAGATATGCCACTTAACTCCCTACTAGAGAGTCTGGATAAAGATCTCTGTCCCAGCCCATCTTACAGCCTTGTGCAAGGATCCAAAAGGTGTTGTCTAGAAGAGCTTTGAGGACTGTAACATTCTCTATACATGTAAGGGCATTATTTTGTTGTTTGTGTTTATCTAGCTCTAGATATCAGGTCATCCCACCATAGAATAGCCTTTACCACTCAGATTTCATTCCTGAGCTATAGCTACCCTGGCAAGGCAAAGAGAACACTTTTTCACCTGACCTGCCGTCTGTTACGATAGTATACACATACACAATTGAATTCATCATGATATAATTGTGCACAATTGAATTTTCCTCATGTCTACCGAAACAGAGCTATTGTGTAATGAAACCCAGATGCAGTTTGAAGAAGGTTCACGTCAATTCAGAAAAGGGGGTTCATGTTGTTTGGGAACAATGGCTTGACACCCAGACAAATCTCCACAAGAGGGCAATCCTTGGCGTAGGTCCTGCTCCACAGGACTGAGTTCTATGCTTGGACATTTGATTTTGTTGTCACTTAGGTGTGATTAGGTTTTAGGGAACTGGGATTATCCATTATCTAATTCACAACAGATCAATGATTCAGTTAAGATGGTTTTGACTGCAATTAATAGAAAATCGCAACTCAACTGGTTTAACCTGTAATCTATAATTACAGTATAATATCTCTTTTTCTGAGACAATCTCACTCTGTTGCCCAGGCAAGAGTATCGTGATGTCACACAGCCTGGCCAAGATCCAGTGTTTGGTTCACAGAAGGCAGTTGGTAAATGTATTGGGTGAATAAATCAGTGAAAAGGCATCTTATGAAAAGAGCAGGTTGATCAGGAGGGGCAGGACTCATTCATTCGTAACTAAACATTTACGTCTCTTCTAACATATATGAAATGCTAGACCCCTTACTCAAAGACACAAAATGGCCTCCCCCATCTTTAACGAGCTTACATTGTGTTTAGGGTGGTAACACACACAAATGACAATTTGAGGTAAATCTTCAAATCTCTCTCACTGTCTTAAGCATTCTTTACAAAGGAACTTTTCTATTTTTACTATTTGGCCACTTTGGATATTCCATCTAGAGTTTCTTTTGCTTGGCCTAAAATTAAATTTAACTAGTCCTGATGGAATCGTGGTGCCTTTCTGGTTCCTACCCATTGTTTGCCGAGAGCCCATGGGTATAGTGGTGAGCTATCGCAATACCCGGGAGACATCACACAACACTGAAAACCGTTTTTTGATTGTGCCTAAATAGCAAACTGCAGTGGGTTCCTCAGCCATTTTCCTGCCCTCTCAGGAGCTGCCTTGAAATCTGAAGAGTGATTTCCTTTTTGCCTTTTTTCTCTTTCAGATTAAGAAAAATCCAAGGACCTGAGCTCTGATGAACTACCTATGGAATTTCCTTTTAGTTTATTTTTTTCCTCAAATTCAAGACACTATATTTCACTTCCTTCTTGATTTTTTTCCCAGAAATATTTTTATCTTTTTTATAGTTTATCCAAACTTAAGAAACAGGCCTGCTCCCTGGAGATAGGGAGCTTGGGTTGGCAACAGACTTTCTAGTGGCTTCAGGCAAATTGCAAAATACCCCCAAAGCAGCTAAATTACAAAGGCGCTTCCCCTCAGCTGATGAATTGCACAAAGGCGCCCCCTTCAGGCAGAGGAGTTGCTGAATAGGTACCCGCTGCAGGTAAGTGATTACAAAAAGGCAGCTGCCGCAGCCCCACTGGCCTACAACTTGGTGAGCAAAGGTGGGTGTATCCAAACCCCCATTAGCCCTTGAGGCCCGTGCTTGTCCCAGGCCAGGTTCCCTGGGAAGCTGACTCTGAGGAGGAGAGTAGCGCGCAGGTGGTTTATTAGGAAGTGTTCTTGGCGTAACACCTGTGAAAGGGAAGCGGGAAGAGAAAGAAAGGGGATTGGTAGAGGGAGAAGCTGAGTTGTGATATCGTCTCCATGGAGACCCTGGGGGACTCTGCTGGCAGTTCTGAAGCTGAAAAGACCCTTCAGAGCTGTCCCAAATTGGGGGAAGGGGACTGGGCCTTTAGACCCTCCACGTTGGTTAGTCCCTGGATACAGGCGGCCCCTCAGAAAGGCTCCTCTTTAGCAGTGGCAATGCTAGAAGGGACGACTGAGGGCATCTGCCTGCTGACAGCACTCCCGCAAGTGGGCAGGTCAGTCCTTCATTCCGGAAGAGGCCTCTGGGCAACGTGCTGGAGCCTCCGCTGCAGACCTGCACAACGCGTCCATCCTCTCCAGCTCTGCATGGCTCTCCAGCACTGCCCGCTGCTGTTTGCCGGCAGGTCACCCAGAGCCACCACCGTCTCGGCATATCTCTCAGTACCAGGCCATGCACGGAGCAGCCTCAATATGAACTTGCTCAATGTTGAGTGAATACCAAGACCCACAATAGAAGTACTACTCAGAGAAACCACAGCTGGGTTTGGGGATCCTCACCTACAAACTCAAAACAAGTAAATCCCAATGTAAGTGTCCTAGAAACTTTAAGGAGAAATGAAACAGAAATCTCAAGTCCATTGGATAGGAAAATTCCGGGGAAAGATGGGAGAGTGAAGAGAGATGCTCTGGGGCTGACCAGAGGAACTGGAGGTGGGTGGGGAATGGGGGGGGGCTCACTCAGCTGCTGGCTGAGCTGGGCAGAGGACCAGATTGGTCCCAAGGAGGATGGCAGCCCAGGAACCAAAAAATGGGGTCCAAGTTGAGGCAGGCAATGGGGCAGGGTGAATACTGGGTTAATCTCAGAATCAAGAGAGTTCCTGACTAAGCAAGTGAGGAGAAGGAAAAACAGGTGAAAGCCTACCTGGCCATTGAGAGGGACATATCCTGGGTTCAGTCCCACACCTGACACAGAGGAGGACCTCGGAATCAGTGGCTGGGATGGGCGAGAGAGGAAAGTCCGTGTGCTTGAACCACAGCCCTGTGGCCAAAATGAAGCTTTCTGTCTCAGAGACGGAGTCTTTAGACTGTGACATTGGGTGTTTGGGGCCACAGAAAGAGCCCTGAGAAGCAGCCTAGGTGCCAAGAAGCATGAGAGTCTGGAGAAACAGTATTTTGTGAATCATGGACCCTTCAAGTCACATTTAGCGTAATTTACAATCCAAGCATATTCCCAGACCTGGGAAAATATTTGTTCTTACCTCTCAGTTAGGAAAACCTCCAATGCAGCGGTGAGAACTTCAAGGGATAAAGACAGGATATGTGGGCAAGTGGGTCAAGACGTGCTTTCACTGAAAGGGTTAATGTGTGATCTCAGTAGGACATACATGGCTTGTACTGACTGCTGCACTCCAAAAAAAGGGCTTGCTCCACGTAAGAAGAGAACTCCCTGGACTAATGCTCCCACTTACCCTACACCACTGGAGATCAGCAGTCCCCCTGTCATCCTAGATCCTGAGGATGGAAGGAAATGAGGCAAGCCCAGACATCCCTGCTTTTGTGTCTGTTCTTTAAATGGCACATCCCGGGTTTCAAGGACCCGTGGTGGTTGCGATTCTTCCTTGCATAGTGCAAAGATGTGTGGATGGACAGGTGGATCTGCTCTGTCTCTCATCACGACTATTAGCAACACCAGTCTCTATCTTTCATTGAACACTGGCTAGCACAGAAACAGGCCCTGGTATTGTGAAATTTGCCTTCCCCGGGAGAGGCTGGTTGGTTTTCAGATCTTGCCAAAGGAGGATTGGATATGGAGTCTTTTAATAAAGTCTTTGGGTCTTATGAAATGCTTGGAGTTAAGAGTTTATATTCAGAGGGTAAACCTCAAGGAGGAAAAGCCTGATCACATCTGCTAGCTCTTGACTAAATGGAAGGGAGTGAGTTCTAGAAACTTCTTCAATCACCTGTCATTACTCTCAGCCAGTCATAGACCACATTTGTGAAATGTATGTTAAAGAGAAATCCACAAAAGGGAAACTTTCCTATGTACAAATTTTCATGATGTTTAAGCCACCTTAAAACTAAAATTTTAACAAATATTTATTGAGTCTCAACTATATGCCAAGTACTGTGCTGCTTCCTAGAGATAAGTGGTGAATAAAAACAGATTGAAGTTTCTATCCTCAAGGAGCTATGGTGTCATGAGAAGACCGAGTTTGTGAGCAGTTCATAAATAATTGCATCTCTCATCGGTGCCTGCAAAGAAGGAATATGATGCTTGGAGAGCATATCAGAGCAGGATTTAGCCAAGTCTGAGAGGCCAGGAAACATTTTCTTAAAAAATGAACAGTTAGGCTGAGCGCAGTGGTTTGAGCCTGTAATTCCAGCGCTTTGAGAGGCTGAGGCAGGAGGACAACTTCAGTGCATGAGTTCAAGGCTGCAGTGAACTCTGATTGCACCGCTACACTCCAGCCTGGGCAACAAAGTGAGACCTGCTCTCAAAAAGAAAAAATTGAACAGTTAAATTTAAATTTCAAGAATGTCTAAGAGTTAACTCAGCGAAAGATGGGGGTTGGGAGAACATAGGCAAGAGAAGAAGACGTGCTGACGCCAGTGTGATTAGAGAGGGCTGGGTAAGCAAGTGTCCTGGAAGATGACTTGGATCTCCAGCTCAAACCTAAAATTGTATTGATGCTGGAGTTTTAGGCACTGTGAAAGACAGTGGCAGAAATTTAAACACAAGTGACAGTTCTGTTGTCTTCCAATTGTGTTACGTGGGAAGCCAACTACGCAGTATGCTCCTGAGTCTAACCCCAGTCTAATCTCACCGACTCAGCCTCCCCGCCTCACATCAGAGTGATGAGCTGATCACTGTAGCTCAGAGGAACAAAGCGTAATTCAAGATCTACAAGGTAGAATAATAGAGTTTTAGAACTGAAGGGGTCCTTAGAGGTCATTAACCATGCCCTTCATTTTACAGGTGAGGAGACTGAGGCCCAGAAACATTCAGTTCCTCACCAATGCCATACTCAATGCCGTAGTGAGTTGTGCAACACCGGTCAGATTCCTGTCTCTTGGTACCTAAGTATTTCTTTCTCCTAAGGTCAGGTGCCACAATATACTTCCCAGAACTTGCCTATCTGGGCATGCCCAGGCCAGCTGTGTGTGGGCATGCTTTGCACACTTGCCCCACCCATACCCTTTATCAGAGGCTTTCCCCCATGGCTATAGCCCTTCATGCCCTAAATTAATTTGGTACCATGTGAATCCTGCCCCACCTCCCGCCTGGGTACAGCTGACTGTGTCAGGGTTGGGGCTCTGGAACTAACAGATGTTGTCTCTGCCGCACTGCATTGTGTCACCCTTTCCATCTTTCTTTGGAATCCAGACTCTTCTTTCCCAGGGAACATTCTTCCATCCCCACTCCCACCCCTGGCCTGGTCACTCAGGCTATCCCACCAGGGCACTTCCTAGGACGTCTCTGCTGTAGTTACTGAGAACATCCTGCTGTCACTAGGTTAGATGGATGACCTCAGACCCACCTGCTCCTGCGAGATGGGGAGTGGAACAAGATAAGTGAAGACCCTGGATTCAGCCAAACCTGAAGCTGCTGGACCACTTCAGTTATGTGAGCTAATACAGTCCCTTTTTTATTTAAATAATTTTTAAAATAATTTTTAGACTGGGTGTCTGTCACCTTGCCACCAAAAAGAATTGAATACACAATGAAAGAGCTGCAATAGATGAATTTTTTTTGAAAGATGGATTAATTGGCCTGTGACCAACCAGAAGTTCTCTCTCAAAAATTTGTACTAACATACCCAGAGGCCATCACTGGTCAGCCAGTGTGCTGGAAGTCTAGAAATAAAGAGGTTATGTAGGGTTGTGCAAGGAATTACTGCTGCAACAAGGCAATGCCCGTGCAAGCCAAAGCAATGGGGGAGGCAAAACAGAGTCAGATCGCCTGGGTTTGGGACCCAGTTCTGCCACACACTGTGCGATCCCAGGCAAGCTACTCGAATTCCACCTGCCTCAGTGTACTCATCTGAAAAATGGGAATACAGATAGTATCTGCCTCATGGGGTTGTTGTGAGAACTAAACAAATGAATACATGTGAGGCACTTGTGCAGATTAAAAACCCAATGTGTTAGCTATTATTATAGGTATTACATTATTATTAATAATATTATGGTTAAGCAGAAGAAGCCAATGGACAGAAAGGAGAGTGAACCCAGCATAAACAGGGTAACAGAGTCACAAGGTCACTGGGCCACCAAGGGAGAGAAAGGAGTTGTCACCTCCTCAATTCCCACAGAGCAAGCCACACTTTATAAGCTTTCTATATCCTTAAAGTATCCACCCACCGACCTTTCTTTTTTTAAACTTCAGCCCCTTTGAGTGGGTTTCTGTTCCTTGCAATCAAACAAGCCTAGACAAAAACACGGCACCTGCAGAGCACGAGGCAGTCCCGGCCAGATGGCACTGCCCTGCCAACACCGTGGACTGCACCCCGCACCTCATCTGTGTGCGCCTTCTCCACTGAAATCCAGCTTATTCTACAAGAGAGCTCAGAAGCAAATGCCTCTCCAGTGGCCGCGCCAGCATCATCTTGGCCGTATGAACAGTGTGTTGTGCTAACCAGGAATTCTGGGGCAGTGGTGAGTGGGAGGACAGGAGGGAATCCTCTAAACTTCTACCTTCCAAGAGCAGGTAAGTCATTTCCTCTGCTGGGATCAGGCATCCAGGATTGCTATGTGAATCCAAAGCGTGTCTGACACTCTCTTTGCTGAGTTCTATTCATAGAAAACCTTGGCCTTCCTCCAGGCCCATGTCACATTGTTTGTGCGGAATGAGGATGTGCTCCGCTTTTTCACAATAACAAGTCCATGTTTTCGAGTCATTAAGGAAAAATTTTTCCCACAGCATAATAGTGAGTGAAGTCCCCTTCATCACACCCAAGGTGCATCATTCCAAAAGACACAAATAAAATGCCCCCGACAAAGAAACTCCAAAGCCACACACATTTCAGCTTCCTTGTCAGTAAACAACGTGTCTGAGAAGATTTTGCCCCAATGCCTGGCCCTCATCTTCCCCGGAAACAGAGTCCTTCTCATACCTTTTCTCTCCTTGCTTCAAACACATAAAAAACTAAATGAGGGCAGCTGAGTCCAAGCCCAGGGAAAAGAAAACAGACCCTGGGACAGGTGAAAACTGTAGCCCCGTTTTCCCATCGAGCAGCCAAACTTCACTAAGGCAGATCTAAAAAATTCACATTTATCCTGAATTGCTGAATTTCAAAATTACAACCTTGATACACCAGGACAGTCTCTGTGACTGACACCAGCACACAAAGATGGAAACACAGATGCTCCTCCACTTACGTCGGGGCTGTACCCCAATAAACACATCAAAAGTTGAAAATATCAGTAAGTCCAAAATGCAGTTAACACACCTAATCCACTGAGCACCATAGCTTAGCCTAGACTACCTTACATGCTCACAGCACTGCCATTAGCCTGCAGTTGGGAAAGATCATCTAACACAAAGCCTGTTTTATAATACTGTTGAATATCTCATGTAATTTATTAAATACTTTACTAAAAGTGAAAAACAGAACAGTTATATGGGTACTCGAAATATGATTTCTAATAAATGTGGATCGCTTTCACACCATTGTAAAGTCCAAAAGTCGTAAGTCGAACGATCTTAAGTCAGGGACCATCTGTATAGAAATATAACAGTCTGCCTGTCAACTAGACTATTTCTCTGAAAATGGATTATTAATCTTGCTTGCATAGGAACAAAATAGATAAAAATAGTTAATTACTTTTTTCTTTGTACTGCCCAGAGAGTAGTCACACAAAAAAAGAAGACAAAAGTTGACTAGAAATGGTACTTTGCAATGAGTGACAATGATCTTAGAGTTAAGAGAAGCCTTGCATTGACTCTGGAAGCTCCTCCCAGCATCCCTGGCATATTTTCTCACTTGGGCGTGGACACTTCCCTCTGATCATTGCCTTTTCTTGCCATAGGTGTCGAAGCCAGTCCACATGGGCCTTGTGAGCCCTGCTGCACTTCCACCTGCAAAAGCAGGTGCTCTGGAGCCTCAGTGAGACAGGTCTTGGCCATTCCTGCTGCTCCTGTCCCTGTGCAGACTCAGGGATGGCAGAGCAGTGCTTGTGGGACCTCTAAAGTCTTCCCACCGTTAACTGTTTCTTCAAAGCACAGGGTCACGGGGCAAGGGTGCAGCACATTTCCTAACATGGGCAGCTTTTCAAGATTTTTTGTAGGTGGTAATATTTATACAACTGTAAAGACAATGAGGAAAAGACAGTAGAGGAAGCAACATGGAATGGGTGAGCAAAATATCAGTGATCATTTTCTAACATGCAATTTGACGTAATTTCAGACTTCGACAAAAGTTTCAAGAATAGAAAGGAGCTGGGTACAGTGGCTCACACCTGTAACCCCAGCACTTTGGGAGGCCAAGGTGGGAGGCTCTCTTGAGGTCAGGAGTTCAAGACTAGCCTGGGCAACATAGCAAGACCCCATCACTACAAAAAAAACAAAAAATTAACTGAGTTTGGTGGCACACGCTGAGGCAGGAGGATCGCTTGAGCCCAGGAGTTGGAGGATGCAGTGAGCTATGATCATACCATTGCACTCTAACACATGGATGATAGAGAGACCCTGTCTCTAAAAAAAAAGAAAGAAAAGAAAGGAGAAAAATTCCATTTACCCTTTGTGCACATTCCTTAAATTTTAACATCTGTATTACACTTGCTTTATCAATCTCTCTTAATATGTATATATATTATATTTTTCTGTACTGTTAGAGCAGAAGTTACAGCCATTTAGGTGGATTTAAAAGGAAGAGAGGTTTTTAAAATATACTTCAAGATAAAAATCACGAAGTCATTGATATTAAATAACTAAATTTTTTAAAAGACAATTTTGCCTTAAAACAATGTGAATGATAATGTTTTTGTCTGCAACACCAAATAAAGTCATTTAAGATTTAAAGAAATCAATGGACAGATGGTGAGACAAGTAAGGGGCAGTCAAAAGGTGACTGCTTCCCCTTCCCCCAAGCCCACCCCCAGCCCCACGGCTCAGCTCTTACCCCCATGCTGGTCCCATCTACGCCTCTGCTCCATCCAATGAGCATTTTCATCCAACTCCAGAGACACTTAAGGAACACATCGGTCCTTCTCCCAAAAGCACCAATAACACTAATGACCTAAGGTGGCCCCTCCTTCCTAACTTCACAGAATCATAGGGTGAGTTTCTTAGTTCCCTAAGGCACTCCTTCCTGTCTAAATTTTACTCCTAATTGTTGTCCTATACACACATGCCACCCCAAAATACGACTGTATCCTATATACACATGCCACCCCAGAGTATGCCACTCCTAATATGCCTCTTTGGCACAAGAATTATTTTGAGCTGGTTATTTTGGGAAACAGCAGACACAGGAGTAACCCTGAGAAGTTGCCCTTTGATAAAGGAAATTTATAAAGGAAATCTCCATTTGAAAGGGTGTCTCTCTGTCTCCCCAGGAAGAGAAGGAACGACCAAATTACTAGAGAGCTTAATCGCTTGATCGATGGAAAAGGCATGCCAACTCTACAAAATAGATACTTGTTCTATTGTGGGCCAGGGCTTTTCCTGGCCATCTCATTTAACTGGGTCTTTCCCCACATCCTTCTAACCTTGTTTCAGCAAATGATGTTATTTAAGGCTGAAGTCAATTCTTTGAGATCTACTCTAGAAATGTACTCATTTCTCTGGGTTATCTCCCATGTGTACATGAAGAATACATGTTATTAAACTTGTGCTTCTTTTTCTCTTGTTAATCTGTCTTTTGTTACAAGGAGTCCCAGCTCAGAACTATGGAAGGTAGAGAAAAAAATTATTTCCCCCACACACACACATCTTGGTTTTCCCCAAAACGGTACTACCCAAATTAATCCACATCTCATTGGCTTGACAGGATTATGAATGGCTTTCACTACATCCAAAAATGAAATCCACCTCCAAAGGAAGAATATTTGTCACAACTGAGCTATTCTCTAACATGGGCCACCAGGCCTGAGGCTAATATCCCAAAGTGGAGCTTCAGCGAGGCTTGGAGCAATGAGGCAGCTCTGGAATATGAACAAAGCAGGCGCAGCTCTTTGTCTCAGTGGCAGCACCCCAGCAAAGGTATCTATTAGCTCTTTCCCCTGTGCCTCCCAAGATGCCCTGCGGGTCCAAACCAGTTGATTCAGCAGTTTTAGTTTTTTTTCCCCATTTTGTGAGGTATCCCATATCCTACCAACAAATTACATTTTTGTTGAAATTGATCAAAGTCAGCTTTTTCACTTTGTTTGTCTTGCAACCAAAGCACCATAAACTACCACACGTTAAACTGTGCACTGATGTGTTTCACTTTTATTTGACGTATGCAGGGCTCTTTAAAGACAGGGACCGTAACTTTCCACCTCCTCACTCTGCTTCCATTTGACCTCGTGCAGAACAAGTGCTCCTCCAACAAGACTGCCTAACTGCTCATAGATAAACGATCAAATAACCTTTTAACTAGACTTACTGTATTTTCTCCTTATTTTTAAATCTTATTTTTAAAGCTGGATATTGCTTTTGTATCAATCTATTGAAAATAAGTCCATTTTTAAATTCCTCCAGTTTTTATAAGCTAAGAAACAATTTCATGAAAATGGCATTCAAATCTACTTATCTTTGCTCTCAGATCCATAGATAGCTCTGATGCATTAAATAACTAGAAAGTCAATCATGATCCTGGATTTCCTAGGTTGTTTTCAAACCAAGAACTTTGCTGGTGCCAAGACTAGCAGAAGTTCCTGAACTGGCCAACATTCCTTGAATTTCCTTTGAGAGGTGAAAAAAAAAAAAAAAAGGACAGCTTAAAATGCATTATATAAGAAAGAAAGGTATGAACAAGTTAAGGGTAAGCTACAAAGGAAGCGGGCCAAGTCCCAAAATAAAAGGCAGGAATAGAAGACTAAAAATAACACACAGGGAAGTGTGCCACATCTGTAGGGCTCCCTTGCATTCTCCTGAAGCATTGTAGCTTTTTTTTATTTCCGAAAGCATGCTAATAATTGTTTGGAGATTTAAATAGAGCACTATTATTTGTTCTTTAAAAATAGCCACATCTTTTGTAGAATTGTGAGAGTTTCAGATGATATTAATCGAATTTCACTCATGGCCATTTACCTTTTATGGGTATCTTCGAGTTTGTTAAGAAGTCAGTCGATTTTCTTGTATCTCTCTATCTATTCATTTTGAATAGAACATGTAAAATATCCTAAATATTTCAGTCTTGTGGCAATTAATGGACACTCAAAATACAAAAGAAAATGAGGTTGGCTTTTATAATAACACAAATTATCTGTCATCTAATAGAAAGTTTAGTATATGGCAGAGTGTTAGAATGCGCTGGCATACATAGAACATGTGCCAAAGATTCTTAAACCCATGATTCTTAAACACAGCAGATACCAAGGGGCACTGTGGTTGAATAACACACCCGAGGTCAACAGCTACTGAGTGGTGCAGTGGGGGTAACCCTGGCTCCCTCTGATTCAAAAACTCTAGGGTTCTTGTCCTTCCACAGTACTTTAAGATTATCAAAAATATTTTTAAAACAGGTTAACTATGTCTTGTTATCTCAGAGCCATCAATTCAATTATTACAATTACTTTTTTCCCTTAAGAGAAGTATGTTATGATAGATTTTAAGAAAATGGGAAACTTATAGTTGGAACTGCCTATGTAGAGGTCATTCACAACTATGTGTGTATAATAATCACTCCCAAGTTGTTAATTCCTGTTTTCTCTAGACACAACAAAAACAGGAAATATTTACCAACTTCACAGGTGTCAGGAAATACTTTAAAAACCCTGGTGACCTGGACCACCCGCTGAAACAAATAGCATTTCTGTGCATAGGTGCCGGAAGGTATATTGTAATTCAAAATGTATACTTTGGATCCAGAGACTTTATCTGTATACTTTCTAAGGATTCACAAGCTTTGTTTCTGTTGGACCAAAGATTTGTTCCAGAAGAGATTCGTGATGTATGCAAATGTGTTTTGTAGCCTTTCTAGCATTTACTAGAAAACTAGAATTCTCCATACTTACTTGGTTTGAAATTCTATTTCCATATCTAACAAAGTGCCGAGATGAAAAAGTACATCTCAAAACTACTGAAATATAGGATTATATTCTTAAGTCTACATACATGTAATGAACCACTAATTTACTTTCATGCTTCAATTTAAATTTTTGAAAATGGAAAGAGCTTTATTTTTTTCCAGTTATAAAACTAACTGCAAAAAATTTCAGAAAATAGCTAAAAATATAAAGAATATAAAATAAGTGTCACTGATAACATCTTGATTTACACCCATTTTTGTATGTTTTCATAAAAATAAGATTATTCATATGGCATTGTAACTTGCTTTTTTTGCATTTAATATACAGTAGAAGTATATTAAGCAAATGCCACTTAGTTGTCGCACTGAAATCACCATCCATGTCCATTCTCTCCCCAAAACATACAAATATCAATACCCATGGAGCACACTGAAGGAACAGGCAGGCAGGCCTCCATCTGGGATGTACCTGATACCTGCATTACCACCAGTGGAATTAAAAACAAACCAAGAGATCAACTAACTTTTCTAGTTCCCACATGAGTGAGAACATATACTATTTGTCTTTCTGTGCCTGGCTTATTTCACTTAATATCCTCCAGTTCCATCCATTTTGCTGCAAAAGACAGGATTTCATTCTTTTTTATGGCTGAGCAGTATTCTATTGTGTATATACCACATTTTCTTTATCCATTCCTCTGTCGATGGACACTTAGGTTGATTCATATCTTGGCTATTGTGAACAGTGCTGCAATAAACATGGGGTGCAGGTATCCTTTGGATGTACGCATTTTCTTTCCTTTGGATAAATACACAATAGTGGGGTTGTCAAATTGCACAGTAATTCTATTTTTAGTTTTTTGAGAAATATCCATACTGTTTTTCATAATGGCTGTACTAATTTACATTCCCACCAATAGCTTATAACATACGTTAAGTGACATAAGCCAGGCACGGAAAGATAAATATCGCATGTTCTCACTCATACGTGGGAACTAAAAAAGTTGCTCTCGTAGGGGTGGAGAGTAGAATGACAGTTACCAGAGATTGGGAAGTGTTGTGTGGAGGGGTAGGGTGGTGGGAGGCAGAGAGAGCTCAGGTAGTGAGGGCAGGCCCAGTTCCTAACAGGCCATGGACCAGTACCAGGCCTGGCCCGGGGGTTGGGGACCGCAGCTTTGGGGCCCTCTTTTCAACTCCAATAACTCGTATTTGCATTCCTATATTCTCTAGAGGGCTGGAAAGTATATAAATGCATCTACTTTGTAAGAATTATGTCTCAAAAGTCAATGTAAGTGAAATTTTATAACTGATTCATGTAAGCAAATCAAACTATATGATCACCTCAGAAAGTTTTTATCTTCATTTCTGTTTAATAATCCTGAGTTTTGAATGGTGTCTTTCTAATCTTGGGGAAAGGGGGCCAAAAAAAACAAATAACTCTCCTAGCAACTAAGGTTTCTCTCTAGTTGCAGACTAACTGCCCTTCTGTCCTTCCCAGACAACCTTTTGGAAATGTGCTCACCTGCCATGCAGTTTCCACTGGTTTCTACTCAACTTCTCCATGAATACCACTCTACCGTGGTCACCAGGGACTGCCTAAGGACTCTTCAGTTCTGCCCTATTTCTCCATGATGCATGACACCACTGGTCACCCTTCCTGAATGTCTTTTTTTTCTATGAGACCACATTACTCAATTCCTTCCTAAGTCTCTAGTTCTTCCACTTTAATCTTCCTCTTTAGTCTTCTTCTACTTGTCCCTGTAAATCCCCCACAGTTTACTTAAAGTTTCACTGACATTTCTGAACCATCTCAGCTGCTTAAATAGTTCAGAATCTTCAAATACAAAATTAAATATACCAACTGGTTAAGATACATTCTTTCACAAGGCTAGCAATGATTGGATTTGATCACCCCTTCCTTAGTTTATCTCCCTTCTAGACAAATCTAGATTTCCCCTATATCAATGATTCTCAAAGTGTGATTCCCGGAACAGCAGCATCTGCATCACCTGAGAACTTGTTAAAGTGGAAAATTCTTGAGCCCCACCTCAAACCTACTGAATCAGCAATTTGGTTTCAGCAAGGCTTTTGGGTGATTTTGATGCATGCTGAAGTCTGAGAACCATTACTCTATGTCATGCACGGTTCTAAAGCCAGGCCTTAGTTTAATGGCTAGCATAACCGACGGGGAATCGGGAATAATCAGTTCTCCCCCTAAATATCTGTGTGATGTTGAATAACATCTCTGGGTCCTTTACTCCTAAGATGATCAGGGTTAAAGAAAGGAAGAAAATGCAGGATGGAAACAGTAGTCCTTTCAGATTGCCTATCACAGGAAATGATGACCTCGTCTGAATACCGTGGGAATTACCTTATGCTTCTTGCTACCACTGGTGATGTCCCCAGTGGCTGAGGGAGAAGCACTCCCTGTCTCTGTTGCTTTAGACAAACCTATTTGTGAGATTCACGGACTCTAGGGTAGGCATCCAGTTTTTTCATCACCTTGGGTCTCAACAGGCAGGATAGGTCCCTCTCAGGGAGGTAGGGAGCTGGCGGATGAAAGGGAAGGAAAGCTGTCTATTTCTTGAGCAGTTGCTGCTCTGGTGGAAACAGAAGATCTGTCCTTATTCATTCATTCACCCATCCATCCATTCAGTCACTCATTCATCCCTCCACCCAACTATTCCTCCAGTCATCCATTCATCCACCCACCCACCCACCTCGCTCCCCTTCATCCTGCCTACCTTCACTTATCCTACCCATCCAGCCATCCACTCATCCATTCATCCATTCATTCCAGAAATATTTACTGTGTGTCAGTCCGGTTTCTCTTCAATATCAAATGGGGTTAGGCCTCATCAGAGAGCACTGACTTATGGCATTTTCTTTTGCTTCTCTGGTGTTTCCCAGAAGAGTCAATTGGGGTACAGGAAGAAAATCTCAGACCTTTTATATCTTATCTCATCCTTTTAAAAATTTCTCATTTGAGTCTGTGTCTTATAATGACCACAATGTATTAATACTATAGTATGCATATAGTTTTAAATTACATGCTAAAAAAAATTGCAATCAAAAAGTATACAATCAAGGGTGTGCAAATTCCAAAGATTTGGGGAAACACTGCTATGAAGAATAGAGTCAGAAGACTACAGAGCAATTCAGAATTGACAGGTACTAGCTTTTGCAGTGAAAAACATGAAAAGCCCCCGTAACATGAAGCTGGACAGCTAGAAAATATGCCTGCAGCTCAGACTGGATGGGCCCATCTTTGTTTGATTTCATTGCCAATAGTTGCCCAGGTGGTTACTGCAGAGCCAGGAACAGAGAGGCCAGCCCTGCCCCAGTCTCACTCTTGTTCCACTGTCCGTGTGACTTCAAAGGAGCATTTGGACGGTGGCCTTGGCTTCAAGACACCAGATCTTTAAGTAACCTCACTCCCTGAGAGTATATCCTGAAACTTCACTGCATACAGGTCAAAGTAAAGATTTTCAATGCTTTCTGTTCTTATTTACTAAGGACATAAATATCTTGCATTACTGTAACTTATCTCATTCACACCCAATTTCTACCAACTTAAAGAAAAAGATTAAGTCAGGCAAACTGGTTATTTTTCCTTACACAAACATAAATTTTTTAGCATTTTATCAATTCAACTAAAATGTTTTCATAGTTTGCCCATGAGGCTGAGTGAACATATGCTGTCCTTGGATATGATACCCTAAGCTTCAAAGCTGTAGATTATTCTTTCATAGGTACTGAAAGGTTCATCTTTGGCTATGTTTTCTAAAAAGCAACCACTTTCAAATGTGCTAGGAAATATATGAAAATATTGGTATTTATTATGAGTGGGAACAGGAATGAGAAACCTAAACTGCTAAAACTTAAAATAGGCTGACATTTTTAGATCTGTAACCTTTAGTCAATCAGCTAACAACAGACTGAGATGTAATTATTTACAGTTTCCTCGTAGAACCGAGCACAGTAGCTGTTTAATGGCAAAATTTCTACCCTCAAAGAAGTTAAAATCCAAGAAGGAAAATGAAACAAAGAACAAAATATGCTCTAAGTTTAGCATCTCGATGCCATGCGAAAGAGCCATCCATGTAGCAATGTAGAAATGGTCAGTTCAAGCCTTAGCCCTGCCACTCACTCACGACACCAACAGAAGTGTTTATCTTTTGTTGTTGCTTTGCCTCTGCAGAATGAGTTAACATATAGGGACCCACTTTTAGGAAGCTCTAAAGAACGAATAGACCAAAAATGTGAGGCAAAGAAGGAAATATTCTGGCCCCACATTTTGACAGAAGAGGCTCATCTGTAACAGAAAATTCAGTTGAAGAACATATCATTTAATGTGGAGAGCTCTTGTTTATTGACTGAATCATTAAAATAACTTTTAACAATTTAACAAAATCGTAAATCAATCTGGAGCAGCTGTATCTTGTCCTTTTTTGTTGAACAATAATAAACATGTCCATTTAAAACAAAACCTAACAGCTTATTTAGCTTACATTTCAAGACCTTCCCACACACATTCACAACTCTGTTGGCAAACTCCAAGAATAAAATATAGGTAAATAGTGAAATAATTCTTAAATAAGTTCTTTACTACAAATAAAATACTTCTGCAAATATTTCCTAACAACATCTAGTACAATAGTCCTGTTTGTGCCAAGATCCCCCAAACGTATGTCTAATTCCACTTATTAACTAAGCTTAAAAGAAAAAAACATGAAAATAAGCTACATTTTAAAGTTGACATGTTTCCTGCTAAAAATCAACTCTTTTCCAAACTTCCAAAAAAGTTATCTTTTACTTTACATTTAAAATTCATGTAAGTCATAGCACTCACTTCTAAATAAATTCTCTGTTGCTCATTTGTTGACATTTTATACATCCAGAGTGATTACATTTTTTTAGGTTTCTCTTATGGTTATTACTGTTAATAGTATTATAATTATTAATAATAAATTTGCCATGTCTCAGATGTTGGAAAACCTTATAGAGTCACACCTTTATCCTTACCATTTTAAACAAATGATATTAGGTTCATTTCCTCAATAGGATGATAAATATGGGTGTGGAGGAGGACTTGTACTAACACTGGTTTATAAAAATATGTAAATATTTACCTTCATACACACACAAACCCTCAGTGGGCAAAATGCTTCCTAGCTGTCTCTGGGGTGGCATTCTTTAAAACCACTGATGGAAGTGGATGTTTGCCCTCCGTCTCAGAACCCTCCTTCAGGGACAGGTAACCTGGGACTGCATCAGCAGCCCTTTGAAATCAACCTCAATTCAAGGCTCTTGCTCAAACTCCCACAAGCTTCAAACAGTTCACTTCCTTCAGGGGTTTTCTGGCTGTTTTGTTTGGACTTTTCCAAAATTAAAAAAAAGAAAAAGCACAATTAAACTCTACCGAAGCTACCACAAGAGCTAAATATTACATTCCCCACCCCCACCCCATCACCGCCATCTGCTCTGAACTCTTCCTCCGCCCCTGCTATCCCAACAGCAATGTACATCCAAGAACCCGTGGGCCCACTGTGGTCTTCAGCTTGGGTTAGTTTCCTCTTTGGCTGAACTGTCTCCATGTAAGATTAAGATTATCTAAATTGCATTTTTAGTTCTTCAGTGTTACTATACACACACATTTAACAAATCTATATGCATACAAATATTTAACAAATATCTAAAAGTGTTCAGTCAAATGCACTTTACAGATTGTAAGTAGCTACATTTTTTTTTCCTGGCTCCAACACGAATCACACTTGGTCTCCGAAAATTACATGTCCATATGCTATGATCTAGACAGTTTCTAAAATGTTGGCTGTGTGTTGAACAATCACTGAAATAGAGCCTTCTCTGAGGATCAGCGTGGATTTAACCATTTCCTTACGGGGGACCTGGCAGTATTCGCTTTCACAAGTTCTCTCACGGCGTTGCCATCTCCAGATGCCATGTCATGCTCTGAAATTAGAAGGGATACAAATCATGTCCAAGTGTCTGTAACTCAAAGATCAAGCACAGTTTTGTTTTCATTTTATGTGGAGTTTATGATGAAATCTTTAATAGATTCAAGATTCTATGCTAACTGTATAGCATCTCCATCTACGATAGCATCACTTGAATTGTTTCTCTTCACATACTTGTCATCACCTGACACTATCTTATACATGCATTTGTCTTTTTTTTTTTTCTGTATTATCTCACTCCACCATTAGAATTCCAGTTCCATGAAAGTAGGGACTTTATTTTGTTCACTGCTATATCCTTAGCACTTGCAACAGTGCCTGGCACATAGAAGGCACTTAATAAATACCATGGAATGAGCAAAGGCTATAAGAAGAGAGACTAATTTTTGCTGTGACCCCAGAAGGCAGAAAGCCAATCAAAAGGTAGAACTTTGATCATTCTCATTCTACACACAAGAGGAGTTTGCAATATTTAGAACTTTCTAAAATGAAAATATCTGCTTCTAAGTGTAGTGAGGTGTGCTTGCTTTACCAGTGCACATTCTGAAATGAAATTCTGTAAGATTAGTGCAGTCCAGTAGACAAATGTATATAAATCCATGAAGCATTCCAGATCTTACACCCCCACAACCACCCCTCAAATAAAGTTACTTGTGATTTCCCAACTTGGAAAGCTCACTAACAGAGAACAAACAAACAAACAAAAAAGAACAAGTGGGACACAGGAGGACAGGAACACACTTGCCAAGAGTACTGCAGCCAGCAGGTGGAAAGGTAGAGAAGACAATCTCATGCAATCAGGTATGGAGGGGACCTTGGGGGTCTCCGTGCTGGTGGGCCATGCAGCCATTGACCTGCTATTGAAGGCTGGGCCTAAATAGGTTTGCACAGAGGTGATGCAAAGCCTGTGGCAGGACTGAGGCCCCAAGCTGCCTCCTGTAAACTCAAGCACATGAACCCACAAGTCTCAGGTAGAAGATGCACACTGAGCTGGAACCCTGGGCAGCCTTTCCAAGAAGTCCTTGGGATATTCTGCTCTCCAACCTGAACCTAAGGTTTAGCAAGAGTACACTAATACTCACCTTGTGCTACACCTTTAGCTGATGAAAAGAAATACCCTAGGTCAAAAAAGGGAGAAAACCAGCTGCTTTTTCCAAAAATCTCTGATAAGAATCTCAATACCTAATTCTGATATGGAAATATTTTTGTGTAATCTATAATGTAATGTCCACCCAGTAATATATCTGTTTCCAAGGCATCTGTATAGATATTTGCATGATCTGCAAGCAAATGAAAGAGGGTGACAGGCCTGAGGGAGAGAGACTGCACACAGTCCTGTGGAGGAGAGGCCAAGAAGCCACACTGCTGTGTGTGCAGCAGGAGGGATGCAGGTGAGACCCTGAGAAGCATTCCCGTCCTGGAAGACAGACTACTCCAAAGGAGCTCTCACGACCTCCCTGGACACTCTAACCCAAACCTCAACAAAGATGCACAGCAGATTCAGTTCTCTCTTGGTGGAAAAGGTTTGGTACCAACTTAAATGAGTGAAGAGGGATGCAAAAGTTGTTCTTTCAAAGTTCTTTTTAGCCTGTGGTTTCAAGAAAGCAAAATAAGACAAAAGAAGCTGCAAGTGTTTGAGGGAGCCTAGCTGTACTGAGACAATGGCTCTCAAACCTGTGCTGAAAGCAATTTAACCGTCCAAAAAATTTCTAGGTGTCAGAAATCAGAGTAGTGGCTGCCAGGGGATATGGGATGTGAGGAATAGGGGTAACTGCTTGAGGGGTATTGGGGTTTTATTTGGGGCTGTTGAAAATGTTCTAGAACTAGATAGAGGTGGTGGGAACAAAACATGGTGAATGTACTAAATGTCACAGAATCGTTCACCTTAAAATGGTTAATTTTATGTTATGTGAATTTCACTTCAATAAAAAAAATTCTAGTCTTAAAACCCAATCTTTTGCTTCCAAAGGACTATAGGGACAAGTCGTAGTATGTAGAATGTTAATAATGTCTCAATTTCCAGATCAAACACTCACAAAGATGGTCACTTTGGGGCATAGCTGTACTTAAAGCTAATAATTCACTTAAAAGCACAATGTTAGCCGGGCGCGGTGGCTCACGCCTGTAATCCCAGCACTCTGGGAGGCTGAGGCGGGCGGATCGCTCAAGGTCAGGAGTTCGAAACCAGCCTGAGCAAGAGTGAGACCCCGTCTCTACTATAAATAGAAAGAAAGAAATTA
>CAUYRT010073935.1:0-16964 GCA_963574885.1 Lepilemur ruficaudatus | reverse complement strand
GTAACAATCTAGGTGTGTGTAAAAACTCAGAATTGTCCACCAAAAGCAGTAAATTTCACTGTATATAAATGCAAAAGGATGCTCTTGCATTCCAGAGGGAATGACAGAAATGAATGCCACCTTTAAAGACCTAAAAGATGCAGGGACAGTGATCTCTATCATATCTCCATTTAATTCACCATCTGGGCCCTCCCCACAGTAGAAAGATCCTAGTGAATGGCAATGGAATATCACAGCCTCATTCAAATAGCAGCCCCTATTTCAGCTGTGGCACCAGATATGGCGTCTTTGCTAGAACACATTAACATGGGGCTCAGGTGCATATTAATAGTATGTGACCACTGATTTAATTAACTAATGCATTTTCCATTCCTCTCAAGGACAATCAAAGCCAGTACACAGTAAAATGTACATGTGATAGAAAACAGTACATGTAGATAGTCTTGCCCCAATGGCTTATTAATTTTCCATTCCTGATCAGAACAAAGCCTGAAGGGAAATTTGTAGAACATCACACTGGTTAACTATATGGGTAATATTATATTATTGGAGGGGAGGAAAAAGAAGTGGATAATGTATTAGAGATCATAAAATACATACACTCAAAAGTGTGGTGGTAGATAAATCCTGTGAAGATTGGGAACCCATTATACCATTGACCTTTCCAGGATTTCATGAGCCCAGGGCCATGCCGGGGCAACTTGCCGAAGTACCCCCAGCATTAAGGAGAAGGCGCCCTGGGGAGGCCTGTTTGGATTCTGGCGTCCACAGATTTGTAGAATACTATTAAATACATTTCAGTTTTTCTTCCTGCATACCTCAAAAATAGCTTTTGCCCTTCAGAACCTAAAAAAAAATGTTGAAATAACATAATAATATTAATAATAAAAAATAGCATCTCATACCAGGATTTCCAATATGTCCTGCCTTTGTTGGTGGTCGACAGAAGGAAGTGAAGCCCTATTTTCCTTAGCCCAGCCATCCCCAGAGGATATTGGCAATGGGCCATCGTAACCACAGGGAAAATAGGATGTAAGACAGCACTAAAAGCTAAAAGTACAATCCCTCTCCTTACAGCTTGTTCCATGCAATGCTTTTCATCTGGAGCCATCCTTCACAGGATCACACGGACTATTCTGGTGTCACAAACATCAAAGATATTTCGAAAACATTTTAGCAAACAAAATTCTAATTTCTTAATATGAAAAAAATAATGGTATTTGATAAGCTTTACTGGATATTTTCTGGGAGAAATACAGGATGTGTTTACATCTTAAACCTTATGCTTTTATGTTATCTTTGCTGGGTTACTGGCTCGTCTCAAGGTCTGACTTATAACCACTTTCTAAAAATACGTTCCTAAATGCATTTGCCCCAGTTTTGCCTAGAGTTTTAGGTAATTAACAGAACTCCTGAAGACCCCAGGGGTCTATAGACTCCCGTGGCTAAGCAACATGGCCTTCAACAATGTTTTTCCAGGCCATTTATCTAGTTGACGTCTAAGCCAGCAGCATTAATACAATGATCTGAAAATGAGCCCAGTGTGGCTTTGCAGCTATTAAGGCTGTGGAAATGCTAGGGAGCGATGGAGACAGCCTCCCCTGGAGATGCCTGCACTCCTCAGCTCTTCGTTTTGTTACACTGAGCTGCGGTGCAGGTCCTGTCCATTCAAAAGTCAAAGTCTGTGTTCACCCTGCATGAGCTGTAATTTCAGTGGGGCAAATAAGTGACATTAAAACTCTGAGTTATTGCTTAAACTTCTAGTTGTTGCCATCCTTGCACGTTCCAGTCAGTATGTATCGTATTACTTTGACTTGGAAAATACACTTGATGTATATGCTCATTTATAAATAAGTTTCTCTCGAAATTAAGGTATAATGAAATTACTAATAATGTTATTTAAAATAATAATGACTAATAAATAATGAATACTTGCTGTATGTGAGCCCTGTGCCCAGTGCTTTGCAGGCGTTCTCTCAATACAGTTTTGCAATAATTTGATAAGGAGGTAATATTATCCACCTCTAACAGATGAGAAAACAGAAGCTTATGGAGGTGAAGTAACTTGGCCTAAGTCCTGTATCTAGTAAGAGACAAGGCTGGGATTTCGCCTCAAGTCTTTCCGACTCCTAAAACTTGGCATTTAATTGATATGGTGTTAATGCCTCTCTAACAGGAAAAAAAAAAGTCAAACTTAAGAAAATATTATTCATTATTTTTACACCTTTCTTCATGCAAGATGATTATCTTCACAAAGAGTTACTTGTTAATATAATTCAGCATAACTTATATACACAACCAGATGCAGTATATAATGATGTACACAATCAAATGTATCCCTGTTAAGTGTTCAGTTCGACTTGACAGGTGCATACACCTGTGTAACCACCTTCTAAATCAAGACACAGAACGTTTCTGTCACTGCAAACAGTTTCTTTGTGCCTCTTTGCAATTAGTTCCCCACCCTATACCCCACCAATTTGACTTACACAACTACAAATTAGTTTTGCCTGTCCTAGAAGGTCATATAATAGAGCAATGTAGTGTTTACTTTTTTATGTGTGGCTTCTTCTTCTCAGCATGATGTTTTTGAGATTCATTCCTGTACATGATGCATTCCCATAGTAGTAGCTTGTTCCTTTTTTATTGTTGACTAATATTCCATGTGAAGACCATCCATAATTTGCCATTGATTCACTTCTGAAGGGACATTTGGACTGTTTGCAGACCTTTGAGTATTATGTCTTAGTCTACCCTAAACGTTGATTTACAAGTCTGTGTAGACATAGGTTTTCATTTCTCTAGGAGTACAGTCAATATGTAGACGTACATCTTTATAAGAACTTGCCAACCTGTTTCCAAGGTGATCTCAACATTTTATACTCCTAGTAGCAATATAGCAGAGTTTGGGACACTCCATAACCTTTCCAGCACTCAGTATTCTCATTTAAGCAACTATACATGTATGAAGTATCACTATTGTTTTAATTTGTATTTCCCTGATGGTTAATGATATTGAACATGTGCTTGTTGGCTATTCCTGGATCTTCTTTTGGAAATATCTTTCCTGAGCGCATGCTCTCTCTCTCTCTCCCTCTTTCTCCAGCTCATTAAAACTGTCAGTCTCTTCCTGAGTATTCCTGTTGTGCACTGGCTTTCAGTGAAGCACGCAGACAGAAAGCCAAGGTACTCAGAGAAATCAGCTCATTTGTTTCTGATCTCATGGGGACCACAGTCCTTCCCTGCCAGTTGCCCAATGTTTGAAGATCATTTAACAACTATATTTTTTTATGATAGGAGGGATTTAGTCCAGCACCAGTATTTCTTTATGCCTGAAAATAGAAGTCTAACATAGACTCTTAAAATGGGCTTTTTAGGTTATTTTCGTTTGTTTCAATGATTGTTTTCTTTCGTTCTTTGAAAGCAAATATAAAGTGAAGGAAAAGAATCTGTCTGAATTAAAATATTTAAAATAGCATTTTAAACATGCATTAGTTATTTAGTAGTTAATGCTATCTTCTAGATCATAGCATTTTTTAAAATAATAGCATGAAAATAAAGTTGTTTCTTATAGCCATAGTAGCATTATTATTATTATTATTATTTTATTAAGGATATGAAATTTGAGACAGTTTAGGTGATTTGGCAAATGTTATGCAATTAAATTTAATTTCATAAAAGTATCAACAGCTAACAGTCATTGTGTATTTACTATATGCTTTGTATTTTTTTTCTTAGTTAATTTTCCCAACAACTCTGTAAGGTAGACCCTATGACTTGCTTCAGTTTATAGATGAGGAAACTGAGGCTTAGAAAAAATATTAAATCCTCCATTACACACAAGAAAGGGTAAAGCCTGGAATTTTACTTGTCTAGTCTGATTCCAGAGCCTGATTTCTTTACCTCTATAATAACCTGTGATAAGAAATTATCGAAATACCAAGCATATGCCTGGCTTTAGATAAAGATAAGTAAGATTTGATTTGTTTTCTATCATCAGTAAACTCACAAATTGGGGATAGGAAGATAGATGTATGAACAAATTACCATAAACATGAGAAATGCTAGAATTGTGTGTGTGTGTGTGTGTGTGTGTGTGTGTGTGTGTGAATGGGTGTAATGGGGATAGAGAATGAGGGATCTTCCAGAGAAAAGGAGCAAGATGTACAAAGATATCAAAATGAATAAGGAATAAAATGAGGTGTGGTGTAAGGGGTTGGACGGAGATGATACTGGAGAGGTGAAGAGAGGGTCCAGGTAATCTACTGAACATCTCTGCCAAGTGGAATAAACTCTATCAGGCCTTGTTAGAGATGAACAAGGCAGGGTTTCAGCTATTAAAAAGTATTTGATCTATTAGGGGAATACAATGTACACAAATAGGTGTGCAAAAAATATTTTTTGCCACTGGACAAATAAGTTGGTGTGGAGCCGGGAAGAGCAAATATTCATACAATTTGGGGAATTGCATAAAGATCCCTAAGGGAAGTAGCCCGCGATCAGGCACAGAAGCAGCAGCTAGGTTGTTACACACTGAAATGCTAGGATTTCTAGTGTTTGAGCTCCATGAACTGTGTTGAACTGTGATCTACGGAAAATAAAGTACTTAGATTTACCATATTCAGTTTGAGGGAATCTGACTTTTTGCCCTTGTGAATTGCCCAAAGTCGGATGTGTTGTTTCTTAAACTCTTTTCAAAGTGGTTGGTGTGATGTAAGTTAGGAATCTTAAATCACTTAAGGCAACTTGAAAATTCATCTGCATGTTTGTGAAAAGGAGCCCATTCCTAGACACCATGTTTATTTCTCAAGTGGTGTCACTATTTTTAAAAATTAAGGACTTCAAAACCCTCAGCCACATTTTTTAGCCATTATGCAATGTGTTCCTGAAGCCTATGCAAAACAATGACACAGAGAAATCATTTAGCTTGCAGTAGGGAAATAGCAGGTCAATTTAAAAGTTTGTTAACAAACATTATGATTTGTTATTTAACAGTTGGCTTCATTTGGCATTTGGAGATTTTCTCGAATGCAAGAGTGTAGGGTGTATTAAAATTTATTTGTGCAATAAGAAAACATCTATGGTTGAAACGTGGCTGGCATATTTAATCAAATCAAAAATGAGAAGACAACATATCCTGGAGATTGATAATATTTGGGCAAGTATTTACAAACACAAAACATTTTGTTGACTCTCCAGAATTTTCTGTGCCTATTTAAATCTGTAATTTTTTAAAATGAGGAACAGTCACAAAAATTACTCAGATATCTTTTCTTTTTTTTTATGATTCAGCACAAACCATACGTGTAACATTTCAGTACGCCGTCTAATCCCGTTGAGGCTGAAACCTCACTTGGCCAAAGTTAACTTCTCTCTCCTCCTACTATATTTTGATTAGTTACTTTGTCTGTAGGCATATTTTTTCATGCATGTCATTTGTACTATTCTCCTCTCAGGTATATAGACTTCCACATTCTTGTCTCTTAGAAGGATGAGCCCCCGAATGCATGGCTTGTGATGGAATTAACATAGGGTGAGTTTGCGAGGTGAATTCAACACCTTCTGGCTGCAGCATCAATTTTTAAGCATCTACAGAATTTAAGACGAGTAGAGCTTCTGAAAACAATGAAGGAACTCAGACCTATAGTTACTGAATTCTCATCACTTTGTAAACATTTATGTGCGTGTAAATGAGAGTTATCTTTAATCCTTTGTTTTTTATGATTGTCTGTAAAGACAGGTATTGATACATGTTACTGCACAGCATAGCAAATAGTTAACGGGATCGGCTGGTTTCCTTTGAGACGTTATCTTTACTCTTCGGACATCATGGAGAATAAAGGGGTTCCAGTAGTGTCTTAGGAATTAGGGTCACAGCTTTCTTGACTAGAGGTCAAGCACAATGAAAGACAAATACTTATTAGAGCCTTTTTCTCTGAAATAAACAGAAAATGTTGATGTTGATATTATCCGAGAACCGAAAAGAGAACTTAGAAAGGACTGAGGGAGTATGTCTTCACAGCCCATTTGGGAAGAAACTATCCTGACCAACCAGTAGAACCTCTGGTTGCGTGAGGAGGGCTATGTGTGCCGACTGCCTCCCAGTTCTTACTCGCCAGGCGGCTTGACTGTCATTTGATTTCCGAAGTAGATTTCTCCACTATGAAGAGAATGTGTTGAACAGCCGACATGAGTATCAGTCTGCTTGGCAGTTAGAGCCTCATAAATTACTCTGTTGATTCTTTGACACAAATCAGTCTCATGTGAGTTTGGGTTGCACAAGCTGGATTTTTTCTGTTGTTGTTGCCGTTGTTGTGCCTGGTTACTGCTGTCAAAGCTGATCACTAAATGTCATCTTAAGTCACATATAACCACAAAGACAAAACTCTGCGGTAAAGAAGAATAACTTTTCCTAAGTACCCACCCATCCACCTCACTCCAATTATAAAAGTAACATGGGCTTATATAACATGAACAACTATAAAAAGCCATTCAGAAAACAATTGTAACTGATTGTATGAGCAATTGTAGACAATTATAGACATCGCAGACAGATTTCAATGTCTTTCTGTCTAGTCTTTTTTCTAAGCATAAGTTGTGTAGTTAAAATTATATAAATATAGTTTATACTTACTGAATATTTATAGTACACTAGGCACTGTTTAAGTGTTTTATGTGCATTAATCCATTTTAATCTCCAAAACAACATCATGAGGTGGGTAGCATTATTAAACCATTTTGCAGGTTTGAGGCACAGAGGTTTTTTGTTTTTTTTTTTGAGACAGGGTCTCACTCTGTTGCCCGGGCTAGAGTGAGTGCTGTGGCGTCAGCCTAGCTCACAGCAACCTCAAACTCCTGGGCTTAAGCGATCCTTCTGCCTCAGCCTCCCAAGTAGCTGGGACTACAGGCATGTGCCACCATGCCCGGCTAATTTTTTCTGTATATTCTTAGTTGGCCAATTAATTTCTTTCTATTTGTAGTAGAGACGAGGTCTCACTCTTGCTCAGGCTGGTTTCGAACTCCTGACCTTGAGTGATCCAAGGCACAGAGGTTTTTAAATAACCTGCCCAGTGTCACAAAGTAAGTAGTGGAGCTGTTATTTAAACTGAGATGGTCTAACTTTATAGCACAAACTTTTTAACTATCATTTTGCTATTATACTTTATCTATAATCTGTGTCCTACTATTTTTAATTCATGTAAGTGAATGCATTCTCTATATAATTGTAAAGCTTTGAAAGTCTTCTCAACCAGCAGCCAATCACTCATCACTCCTTAACCCTCACCCTGATTTTGCCCTGAGAAGACTCAAGGTTAAATTTGCTCACCTACGTAATGAAACACTTTCCTTCCTTTGGTAGCAAAGCTAGGCTGTTTAAGAATCAAATGTAGAATTGGATAGGGTGCAAAACCTAAATGCTGTTTTATCTCTCCTTAATATTTCTAAATTATAATGTATATTATGTTAAATCTTTGAAATTTTACTTGAGAAATAAAATTACAAACATTATCTAACGTTATAGCTAGGTGAAGAATTAGCTCAGATTGTCCCAAAGCAAAGAATGACAAATGAAAGGGATCTAGTGGAAGGATTATGATACGGTGACTTGTTTTCCTTAGAAAAGTCCTATTGAGAATATAAATGAACGGGCTGTATATAATGTGCAAATGTTCTTCTTTCTGATGTATTTCTACCTAATGGAATTTTAATCATTTCTTTGGTTCAACTCCTCCAGAGATGGTGGTCAAAGGAATTTTGGGATGGGGGCTTGGTTCTCTCTTTCAAGTGGTGATTCTAGGAGGTTCACACCTGGCTGTGATTTTTGTCTCTTTTTATCACAAAGGCTATACTTGTTTGAGTGCAAGAATTGAAAATAAACAAGAATGTAAAGTTTTTAAACAAGGGTAGAAATCTGGAAACGTGATACTATGTAAAAAATGTTAGCTTTTTGTTTGTTTTCTTTGTTTTTTTGTTTTTGTGTTTGGTTTGAAAAGAAAGCAAATATCTTTAGGGGTTGTTAAGGGTTTGCTAAGGTCAAATCTTTTCAAACTTGCCACATTTTCTTCTTTTTTTCCTCTTTCCTTCCCCCCTCCCTTTTGAGCAATTCAAATATCCTATTGAATACCATATTCATTTCCATTTTGATTTCGATTATTTTTTTTAACCTGAAGTGCTCAATGTGTAGATTCTGTGCTGTACATGGTGCCTACTAATTAACAGACACTGTTAACTGCATTACATCAGTTTTTCCGTTAAATGTTTTATTACCGGTGTTTGCATATTTACAAACATCTAGATAAAAAAAATTAGGTAGGTATTGCTGAGTGTCTCAAAATTTAAAATATCAAGGAGCCTTTTAAGCTTTTCATTCTGATGGTTATAGGTTTAGAAACAAAGCTCAAAAGCTATTATCAGGCAAGGTGTACGTATACATGCATACAGTTGGACTGTAACATTAGTTAAATTAATTAGTAATCATTTATGACAGCTATTAACTTTTTATTTATTAGAAAAATAACATCTGATTTTTTAAATCAAAACAGTTTATTATTGTAGATAAAATTCTACACACATCATGAAAGCACAAGGTTTTCTACTATTACATGGTATTTGTATCCTGAAAAATGAAAAAATTTTCTGCAAAATTGTACAGTTAAAATAACGAGACTCTTGAGGCAAATAGGGCTGGAGCAGACCACACAAAACCTATGCAATTTTATAACCAGAGCACTAATAAAAATGATTATTGGTGCTTGAGGAGACACCTTGGACACTGGTAGGCGGCAGCTCAGCACACCTCAGGCTGCTTCACAGGATATTAAAAATGCACAAACAGTAAAAGTGGAAACACTGACTTATAGGCACAGAGACAATGCAAACGGAAGAGGAGCTCTGATCACTGGGGCTGCTGGAAGGTGACAACAGGAGGAAATGCAACTGCCAAGAGCGAAAGCCATGCAAGGCCAGTGCATGTGCTAATTTGGAAGGAGGCCCTGCGTGCAGCGTTCATTTCTAATTTAAAAAAAAAAAATAGAGCTGAAAGTGCGTCTACTTCTTCTACAGACAGGATGAGGGATTTTTTTCCTTTCTGCTAAAGTTTCTGATTCTCATTTCATCATTTCTTTGTCCTATTGCCTAGCAAAACTGTATACACAGCAGCACAACTTCCATACGAATGAGCTCCTTGATGTTGCAGAAACTTGTTTTGTGGCCAGTGTTTCTGAAGCTTTGGGGCATACAAGAATTGACCTAAGAGCTTCTTAAAAGCAGATTCCTGAGCCCCATTTCTGACAAACTCTCCGGGGAGGCAGATGTCACTGTTACATTTGAGGCTGTCGAGGTATGGATGTGGAACCTCTCTCTTTCTTCACGTGTAAACTTCTAAATTGATAGAAATTGTATTGAAACCTGGATCCATACTTCCAGAAAAGAAAATAAGAACATCTCACCAAAGCATTTTTAGTGAAGTTTCTACTGCCTCCCATATGAGTCAATCTTTCCTCTCAGGCAGGTCAGGATCGTGGCAGACACTGATGCCCAATGATGCAGAATTATAAACATTACCTCAGTCGGGTCACGCTTTGTAAATGTAATTAATTATTAGGGACATGGGAAAACAACAATTCAAAGTAATAGGTATGTATATCTGGGTATGTCTACTACTTAAATGTATGTCTACTACTACTGAATCATTCACGTTTCTCTGTAGAACCCAAAGTTTTCAGGGAGACTTATCAGGTTTTAGAAAGCCCAATTTAGTTCATGTGCTGAAGATGGTTGCTTGCCTGCTTTTATTTTCCTCGACTTGTGAAAGAATTGTTTCTGATAGGAAAAAGTTTTCATTTTTTTTTTTACAGAGAAACTTTGGATTAAAAAAAAATTATATCAGTTATTAAGTATGAAATGTCCGATTTCCTAACTACTAAGTTTGACAGTTGATATCTCGGACATTTCACTTTGATACCTCTTGTTTTATTTCTGTTGTGAAGGTACATCCTCAGTCTTTCAAATGTGTGTTTTGGTTTGTGATTATCATTCACATTTTTTTAGAGCAATTTTTGTGAAACCATGGACAAGTCAAAAATTCGTGTTATTTTTCGAATATGAGTTCCATTGTGGAACCAATGCAGAACAGAAAGCTCAAAATATCAATGAAGTGTTTGGGAAGGATGTGACTAATGAAGGCACAGTACGTCAATGGCTAGAGAAGTTCCATTCTGGTGATTTTAATATTAAAAATGAGCCATAATATTAAAAATGACCTGCCACCAAGGTGGATAATGATGAACTGAAAGGTTCAGTGAAAGCAAGCGAATCCATCTCAATTTACGTGTGAATTAGCAGCAAGGTTTGACATTACCATTCCCACAATATTGGACCATTTGAAACAAATTGGCAAGGTAAAGAAGCTGGACAGATGGGTTCTACGTGAATTAAATGAGCGTCAGCAGAGATATCATCTCGAAGCTTGTCTTTCTTTGCTATCACGACATAAAGGCGAACCATTTCTACACTGTATTGTTACGTGTGACGGAAAACGGATTCTTTTTGACAATCACAAATGTTTGGCACAATGGTTGGATAAAGATGAAGTGCTGAAACACAGTCCAAAACTGAATATTCATGAAAAAAAGCTAATGGTGTCTGTTTGGTGGTCCAGCGCTGGTATTATTGATTATAGCTTCGTGAAACCTGATTGATTAATTACAGCAGATGTCTGGTGCAACCAATTGGATGAAATGATGAGGATGCTTGCAATTAAGCAACTGAGATTGGTCCATAGAGACAGGCCAATCCTCTTGCAAGACAACGCTCGACCACATGTCACACAAACAATGCTGCTCAAACTACAGCAGCTAGACTTGGAACCTCTCTGTCATCCACCGCATTCACCAGACCTTGTACCAACTGACTATCACTTCTTCCAAGCATTGGACCACTTCACTTCTTGCAAGGAAAAATATTCCATTCTCAACAAACTGTGAAAGACACTTTTCATGATTTCAGCGCCACTCACTGTCCAGGCTTTTTCACTGCTGGCATAAATAATCATTAAGATGGCAAAACTGTGTCCATAATTTAGACACATAATTTGATTAGTTGTACTGCTTCGTGTGAGATATAATAGACTACACTTTTGATTCGAAATCGGACATTTCATATTTAATGACCTGTGTTTCCATTACATACACTTTGCCTTATGAAAAGTGCTGCATGTACCAGACCACTTTGTCTCATGAGGCTTCCAGTGTCTAGTCTGGAAATGAAGGGGTTGGGTACGTGATTGCTGAAATCTATTTCAACTGTAATGTCCACGGGTCTGAAATCTGTAAGCTAGCCTTGTGGCAATCTTTCAGCAACACAGGCCAAATGGCTTTCATTTTTCAAACAACCTTGCGGATAAGCTAATTGAACCTTTCTCACCTTTTCAGCCTCTCCTTTCTTTCCATGCAACAGCAATGCTTTTGTAGAAAAGGACATTGTTAATGGCAACAAAGATTATTTTTTTAAGAAGTAAATAATGAGAATGTGTAGTGCTCACTGTATTACCCTTAAGAAACTTAATCCTTAATTAGGAAGACAAGAAATACAGAAGATTTAATGTTAATACACAACAGTAGGGGACTATGTTTCAAGCTGAGTCACAGAGATATGTACAAGAACATAGAAAACAGAAGGTTGGTTTCTGGAACACTCTTCAATACAGAACACATTTGTTCATTCATTCATTCATTCATTCAACAGTTGTTTACTGAGTAAATATTTTGTGGCAGGCATTCTGCTAGCTCCTGAAATGCAGTGTTGCGTGGCTGGCAGTGAGCTTGGCAAAGAAACAGAGAGGTGGCGTCTGACTATATGGTAGACAGAAAACCAGGAGACTATTTGTTTTAGCCATCAAGGGAAGAGAGTTATTCAAAAAGGAAGGAAAGGTTGACAGAATCAAAATGCCAGTCAGAGATCAAGTAAGATAAGGACTGAAAAACATTCATTGGATTTTGTGACATGGAGGTCACCAGCAAACTCATCAAAAGCTGCTTTTATAAAGTGATAGTAATTGGAGCCAGACAGGAGTTTGCTTCAGAGGAGTGTTAGAGAAAAAACCTGTGGCAGTGAGTGCACCTATCACTTGTGAGTAAGTTGGTCATAAATGACAGAAGAGAAATGATTGTAGTTCAAGAGAAATGTGTGGTTACAGGCATTTTTGGGTTTTGTTTACTTAGAGAGATTGGACATGACTTACTGTCTATGGAAAGAATCCAGCTGAGATAAAGATTTTGATTATATAACAGAGAAGGATAATGATGGTGTAATACAGTGTTTTTAAACTTTCCTATGTGTGAATCAGCTGAGGATCTTGTTTAAAATTTCTATCCCGATTAAGCAGATTTGAGATGAGACCCAAGATTCTTTGTGTCTTTGAGTTCTTGGTGATGCCACTGCTGTTGACCATATTTTGAGTAGCAAGGCTATAGTAGAATTGCTGGGCAAGGTTGTGGGTCCATTTATATCGGGTGTTCATATGTTTATGATAGATTATATTTGTTCTGCTGTGTAATTATTGTAATTATTTTCTAGTAGCTCTTGGTTGTTTGGAAGTAGGCAAAAAGAAAATGAAAAGTAGTTTAAGCTGGATGTGGAAGGAACTGAAGACAGAGATGGATGGATTTGGAGAAAGCAGACAGTTCAGAGTACTCACCTGCTCAATGAAGTTGAAAAGCTGTCATAGTAGAAGTGGTTGAGAAAGCAAGCTGGAGGACAAGGCGCCTAAGAATGAGGATTTTAAAGGTGAAACAGTTAGATTTGATGGCAAGCTCTAAGGTTCAGTCCTGGAAGAATGGCCGACATGGCATGGGGTGGCAATGGCCTCATTGTAATTGAACACCGGAGGAGGAACAGGGCTCATGAGGATGGGTCAATGTCAGAGCACTCATGGCCAAATGCTGGAAGTGGAAATTATAATGAGGGAAGAGGTTTAAGCTCTAAGCTCATGTGGGGCATTTGCCTTTTGATCTCTTTAGAATTTCTCTTGGGATTAATTTGTTTATGTAACAAGTGTTTATTGAGCACCTACTAGGAGCTAGGCACTTGTCTTAGTCTGTTACGTTGCTATAATAGACTATCTGAGGCAGGATAATTTATAAAGAAAAGGAGTTTTATGATTTTAGCTTACGATCTACAGGCTGGAAGGTCAAGCGCATAGTACCACATCTGGCCAGCTTCTGGTGAGGCCACATGCTGGGTCAAAACACGGGGTAGAAGCAGAAAAGTGTGTGGGCTTGTGCACAGAGATCACATTTCAGAGAGGAAGCAAAAGAGAGTATACAAAGCTGAACTTGCTTTTACAGCAACCCTCCCTGCAGTAACTAATCCAACTGTATGAAAGTGAGAACTTACTCCCATGGAAGAGCATTCATCTATTCTTGAGGGATCTGCCCTTGTGATCCAAACACCTCCCACTAGGCCCCATCTCCCACACCAACACATTGGGGAATCAAGTTTCAACATGAGCTTCAGAGGGGACGAACTCAAACCATAGCAGCACTGTTCTGGATGCTGTAGGTACCCTACTGAACAAAACAAATGGTGCTTGTGTTCTGGTGTATTCGTGTCTCCAAAGTCCTGGTTTCTATGTGGATGATGTTTTAAAAAGGATCGAAACCTGCCCTCCCCAATCCTCCTCACCAAATTGAAAAGAGATACCTGGGATGAGAAGATGATATCAGCACTTCTCTAGCCCTTTAAGGGAAAAACTTGTTACCAAATTTTTTCTTGGTATGAAACTTTGGGTTCAGCTTGAGTCATCATTGGAGCAAGCAAAGTTAGATTGTGGGAAAAAGAGCCAAGAAAGCCCCTTAACCATCTTTGGTCTGCTTTTGTCCATGTAGTCGAAGCCAAAGAAACCCTTTTATCCAGTGTTACTGAGAGTTACCTAAAGATGTTGGAGGAGGACTTAGATACAATGTCAGACTTAACAGAAAATAACAGAAGATAGCACTTGAAGATCAGAGACCACATGAATTCTGAGAACATAGGACCAAAAGCATTGCCTGTCATTGGATGGGTAACATAAGAGGAGAAAAGTCAAAAATTATATCACTATTGATTGTGTCTACCTGCTGTTAAGCTTTTTTGACTTTACATGAATATCATAAGACAAACCAATAGTATCGATGAATTCCTAATACATATTTTGACTTAACTGTCAATAGCATACAATGCATAGGAAAATCAGGTATATGGCATTTCATGGCCTGAGTCTGCTCCCTCACTGTGCCTTTGTTCTATTATTTTCTTTATTGTTTCTGAGGAGTGATTTCTATTCTGACTTTGTTTTAATTTCCCTAAAATCTGCCCCTGATATGCTGTCAGTAAAAGCTGTTCACCTCTCTGGACAGGGCTACAGATCAGTTGCATAAAACAAAGGAAAAATTTCTCTTATCCTTTTGATAAATGTGGATTAAGTTTTGGCATTAAGTCTGGACCCTGAAATGTAATGAGAAGTCCAGCCATTTCTTTCGAGTTTTGATGAATAGAACACTGTACCCTTTACCTTTGAAATCTGACTACAGAAGGCACTACACTCCAAAACATTCATATTCCTCCAAAATCGCTCAGAACATTTTGCCCAAAGCCTCCTCTTTTCTTTCCTGAATCATTTCTGAAACTTTGATCCTTTTCTGTTTGGGTTGTCCTTATCAGTGAGAGCATGAATACGAATGTGAATGGTCAAAGTGAGATCAGCTCCCTACAGGTAGAACTGGAATATTATGATAAATTAGGAGCGGGAGGAAGCCAGTTTAGGAAAACAGACTTTCCAAGCTTATAACTCACTCCAACCTTACGAGATAATAAATTTAAGAGTGTTCTTCAACCTTCTTTTGAATTTGTGTATGCTGATGGTAAACCACAACTTTTCTGTTTCAAAGCAAAAGGACCACAAAGCATCTTTGGCCACCAAAGAGCTCAGTTCTTACAAAATATTTTGATGAGCTAAGTGTAAATGAATCAGAAAACATACGGGTTGAATTTCCACCATTATACTCATGGGAGGACGGAAGACTTTTTTTTTTTATGAGAACAAGAATACAGTTGACAAACAGGATTTAGGTTTTCTGAATCAAATATTTGGAAACCAGTCAGTTCAAGACATTTTTTAGAATCTAAATGAACAAAAATTTGTCTACTCTTTCCTCATTTAATCAGTTTGTTTTGACTTTCTTGGCCTTTATTTGTCCAGACACCCAAATAAGAGAATGAATAAACTTGAACATGCCGCTTTTCAAGGTAAAAATTCATTTCAGGAACTTCCTTAATAAAATTTAGCTCTTGCAGAGGTAGCTCTGTATTTATCTCACAGGTAAAATGTTTTCTTTGAGAATGTCATTGGTGCTTCTCTTTTAATGACATTAGATAAACAGATAGGTTTGACAAAAGACTGCCTTTAGGGCTATCTTTGGGCCAAATTTTGACATAAGAGAATTTGTTTTTTATTGAAAATCACCTCTCTTTTGTAGCATTTCTTCATCCTTATTTGATGCCCTAACCCACCTGATAAACAGTGCCCTGGGCTTTTACACTTTCTTCTAACTTCCCAAAAATCCTGCACCAGAACATCCCACGGATATTTCTAGGGCCCCATTATCAAAGCTTACACTTTTCTAGTGCCATTCCATAGTGTCCACATAGTATTTGTTAACATAAGTTTTAAAATTCCTCTTAACCATGTTCAAATATTTTTTTTAGCTGGAGTGCCCTTTAATAAATTTAAATTGTATCAGTATGTGTAAATCAATAAAATATATAAATGATTACAGCAGAGGTAAGGGTTTCTAAAGGTCTGGCCAGTCACCATGTTCCTCCACTATGACAAATTGTGTTAATAGCCTCAATTCTTCTCTCTCTTGAGTCCCTGTCCTTTACCATGTCTGGCCATGTGACTTTGAAGTTTTTCCCAATAGAGAAGTGGAGTATATTTTCCTGCAACTTGACTTTAAGTCTGTCCAAGTAATTCCTTTGGTCAATGGAATATTAGTGAACATACAAAGATTTACAATGCTTGCTCACTTACATGTCTTCTATCACCAGGAGAAGACCATGCCCAGGCTAGCCCAGGAGAAAGATTAGGGCCATATGGAGCAGAGCTGTGCCGGCCAAACTGCTCCTGACAAGCTTAGCTTAGAGCATCTGACTCCGTCCTGACACCCAGAAGCAGGAGTGACCCCGTCCAAGAACAGTAGAGCCATCTAGCTGAGTCCAGTGAGATTAGCTAGCACCCAGTGGATCACAGATGCATGAGCTAAATAAATGCTTATTTTTGTGTGCCACTAAGTTTGTGGTCTTGTTTATCATGCATTACTGTGGATGTGGTTAATGGATGTACCCGACTACATCCTTCCCTTTGGCAGCTACAGAGGGAGTTCTTCTGAGGACAATTAAAAAAAAAATCCATATCTGTAAATCTTCATTGATAACATTTTATAAATCGATTTGGTAGTCAAGAAAGACTTAAAAAGTAAGAGGTATCAAAACATCATACTGTACTCCATAAATATGTACAATGATTAGGCATCAATTAAAAACAAAACAACATTTATCAAAAAAGGAATGGGAATGTAAGGCACCTGGCAAGAGCTGTGAAACTAACACTGTGGTTAGGTGGTTTTTGTTTGCTCCTGTAAATGTTCAGGGTAACACAAAGCTGTACATCACTTCCTGCGTCCTTTCTAACAAGCCCGCAAGGTAGATCAGGTGCTACTACCTCATTGACTGAGCGCCTTCCATGTGCTCAGGAGCACTGTTCTGAGTGCTTTATACCCACTCTGTTATATGTGTAGGTAAAATGTTATCAGGCCAATTTACTAAGCACCTCTATGGTCTTTGCATGTATTACCTTATTTAATTTTCACATGAATCACCTATGAGCTAGGAATTCTGCATGAACAGCCAGCCCTATTGACGGGTGA
>CAUYRT010073933.1:0-14544 GCA_963574885.1 Lepilemur ruficaudatus | reverse complement strand
AGTCAAATATATCCCTTTCTATTCAGTGCTCAGAGGTTTTATAAACAACTCGGTATACATCCTCTTGACTACTGATTACAAAACATAGTGGTATTGATACTACTTTACCAATTAAAACAGTTTTGGAAATTTTTATTTATTTTGTTAATGTTTCAAACCTTATTTTATGCTTTCCTGGGGTTATAGTAATCTTTCCCATCCTCCCAAAGGGGGTAAAAATCATCTCACACTGGAAAGGTTGCAGGTGCTAAGTCATCGAGATTTTTTTGGCAATATAACCCCAAGCCAGGATTTGCAACATGGGTTTTCTCTTAGACTATGTGGTCACTTGCTCCATCCCTGGGATTTGCACAATTGTCTTTTCTAACAAGTTACCCCTTCTTTTGGTCAACTCTAGGTCACAGGATGTTTAGCCTTGCTTTACAATACATTGTATAAGGATGTTTTATTAAGATCCTATAGAATTTTGTCTCCCAGGAAGTGAAAGGTTGAGGCTGTGCAGCATCTCATCTGGGGTATTTGACTAATCCGTCATCTTTCTCTTTGGGCCCATCTTTCTATCAGAATATTGCAATGGGACCAGGTCCTTCCTCCTATAGCACATTCACTGTTTTCTGTACCCACCTTCCCCTCTTATACATATAGACAAATTGCTTATCTCCATTACAACATAAGTTGTTGTAAAAGAAATTGAATGTCTATGGAGATAATACTCCCTAGTTATTAAAAATAATAAGAAAGTTACCAAACATATCTTATATTCATTTTTTATTTTGTATTACGAACTAAAATAAAATGGTAAGCTCCTCCCCAGATGACTGAATAAACCCCTTCTTGGTCAAGGGGATACCCTAGAACTGAGTTGCTAGCCATGAGAAGGGAGGTCAGACATGCCTCATCATGCTCCCTCCCTTCTTGGAGACATCCCTTATAACTCACTGACGGGCCTAAGGCTATGCAAGACAAACCTGCAGGTCCTCAATTACTTAACAAATCAGTTGAGTTTGGGTATTTGTCTGGTTGGTGGCTTGGTTCTCTGATTAACAGACTTCCTTAACTTAAAACATACCAAGCCTTTAGACTAGACAAAGCTTCATTTCTTTAATCAATTACAAATCAAAGAGTCTTTAAGCCCACCTATAATGTGTAAGCCCCCGCTTTGGCCTTGAGATGCCCCACCTTTTTGGGCAAAACCAATGTACGCCTTCCATGTATTGATTTATGACTTTACATGCAATTCCTGTCTCCCTGTAATGTATTAATATAAAACAAAACTGTAACCCAACTGTAGTTCACTTGCTTAAGTTTTCTTGGGTGTGGCTCTGGGCCATGGTCCTCAATTTGGCTCAGAATAAACCTCTTTAAATTATTTTACAGTTTGGCTTCTTTTCTGTTGATAGTATTATAGTTCCCTTTCTGTAAACTTTTATCTTTTTGTGCATTATTTTTGACTTTGTTTAAAAAAAAAAAAAGACTCTCCTTTTCATCCACTCTACCTGCTTTGCTTCAAGGTAGTGACTTTCTCTCTGATACTTTGTGACAACTCAGCCAAATGTGCATGCTCCAAACAGGCTCCCTTTCACCACTACCCCAGACACTTTTGAAATTTTTGCCTTTTCTGATAACAAAAAAGTGTTCTGGACCCATGTTGGTCATTCTCTGTGCTGAAAACAGGGTTCTCTTACTCTGCAAGGAACTTTATTTCCTTCTAATGGAGAATAGAATTTAGAAAATAAAAATCTAGGATGCTCATCTAATTAGTTCCTCCTGAGAAGAGTGAATAGGAAAATGATGTGGCTATAGACGGTCTCAGTGATGGAGCTGGAAAAGACATTTATTTTAGGTTGTGAGTGCACATTGATATTTCCTATTTTTAAATCTAACATCCATAATTAATTTTATGTTTTATTGAAAATGTATTTTAAAATTAAATTTTTCTAAAACATACTTCTTAAATTTTTACCTTTTCGTCAACATTTGTTTTGTAATTGTACCTTTTCCTTTTCTTTAGTCTTTTCTCACATTGACCCTCTCCTTTTTATTCTGTAGTCATTTTATTGTCAAAGAGAATGTTAGATACAATTTGGAATAGAAATTTAAATAAATGACCCAAAATAAAGCACAGAAACACGAAGAGACTAAACATGTGAAATAGATGTTAAGAGATATGAAGGGAGAGTTGACTGAGAATTTCCAACCTTCTCCAGTGGGAACTCCAAAAGAGGAAAGTAGAGGATATAGATGAGAGGCTGAAGTTCAAAAGATAACGCTGAGCATTTTCAAAATGGATGAATGACATCATCTTCAGATTGGAGGAATAAATAGAGGGGGGAAGCCAGAATTCTAAACTGGACCCCAAGATTCCCAGTCTCTGCTGTACACCTGTCTTATAATCTTCACCTGTCAGTGTGGGCCCTATGGCTAGGATGGCACTTCATTCCCATGATTAGCTTAGGTTTTATGGCAAAGGTGAAAAGCTTTTGCAATGTAAGTAAGGCTCCAAATCAGTTGCCTTTGAGTTAATCAAAAGGGAGTTTATCCTGGATAACCAGATTTAATCAGGTGAAAGCCCATAAAAGGGGACTGGGCCCTTCCTGAAGAAAGATATTCTCCTGCTGGCCTTGCAGAAGCAAATGGCCATGTTACGAACTTCTCATATTTGGCAGAGAACTGTGAGTGGCTTCTGGGACATGAAGGTGGGCCCTAGCCAACTGCCAATGAGAAAATGGGGATTCAGATGTATAGCTGCGTGGAGAATTCTGTCAACAAACTAAAGGAGCTTGGGAGTGAATTTTCCCAAGCCTTTGATGAAACTTTAGCCCTAGTCACACTTGGCGTGCAGCCTGGTGAGACCCTGAAGCAGAGAACCCAGCTAAGCCATGCCTGGACTCCTGAACTGTGGAAACTATGAGATAATAAGAATATGTAGTTTTAAGCTACTAAGTTTGTGGCAATGTAATATGTAGCAATAGCAAACCAATAAATACACATTGATAATGTTTATGCTGGTGGTATGGACACACTGGGACATCTCCTCTAAACTAAAGGACAATTTGTTATATCATCTACCTCTTGTACCACTTTGGATGTTGGAGTCATCATATAGCATACTTGAGATTACAGCTTTGACCCATTCTTGGGTAACTCTCAAAAACAGTAGTGTCTAGAGCTGGAGGTCTCTGCAGCAGGTGCAGTCTGTGGCCCTGCTGCTCAGTCTCTATCCCCCAGAAGATCTGATGGTGTTAAATGTATCCATTATAGATAAGGATGCCATTTAGCATCTCTGGCAAATTCCCATAGGAAAATGGCAGGGCAGACCTATAGGATTCTGGACTAAGGCCACGCTTTCTGTAGGAAACAAGTACTATTTGTTTAAAACACACTTCCTGGGATGCTTGACTCTAGTAGAGGCTGAGGGCCTAACTAAGGTCCACCCATTGTCTATGCAATGAAGGCTACTTAGCATGAACTATATATTATCAGATGCACTATGTCATGAGATCAGGCCAGGTAATAGCAATGCATTTTATGGTAAAAATGGCATATTTTGGATCAGGCTTGGGTAGACACTAATAAATTTCATAGATAGATGGTCCAGACCTTTATGCCCCTACTACCTTTATGTCAACCCCTCTTTATTAATCTCACAGTATGACTTCATAAGGAATTTTCTATGACCAACTCATGGAAGGGAAAAACTGGTTCACAGAAGGGGCAGTGCAGTCGACTGGTACCAACAAATAATGAACCACCCCTGCATTACAGCCCCACTCAGGGCCAGCCCTATAGGATAGTGCAAATGAAAATCCTCCTACTGGGAAAAGATTTGAACAATGCACTTGGTTATTTGCTTTGTCTGGAGAGTGAAGTGGCTGTAGATATAAACGTACACAAATCCTGGGCAGTGGCAAAAATTTGTGTTGGTTAGAGGCTTGGATCAAGTACAGAAGACTAAACATTCTGACAAAGCAGCATGAGGATAGGCTGATTGGCTTAGCACAAGGATATGAATCTTTGTGTCCCACGTTAAAGGATGCTCTCAGAGATGAAGTGTATAGGATAACTCTATGAATGTCATCCCACTTTGCTCTTCAGCCACTCCTGTACCACAATGGCACATAGACAGAGAGCCCACGATGAAAGGATTGAGGCTGTTCATGGATTCAATAATATGCAGCTCACCAAGATTGATGTAACTACTGCCATTGCTGAATATCTCACTGGCCAACAGCAGTGAGAGATGCTGAGTCCTTGATCTGGCACCACACCTTGAGTAGACCAGACAGCTACCAGGAGTCTGGTTGCCAGATATAGCAAATAAAAATACAAGATGCCCAGTTAAATTGAATTTCAGATAAATAATGCATGTTTTCGTATAAGTATGCTCCATGCAATATTTGGAACATATTATACTAAAAAACCTATTCATTGTTTCTCCAAAATTAAAATTGAAATTGTATGTCTTGTATTTTATCTGACAACACTTACCTGGAGGCTAGTCAGTTATACTGGATCATTTACACAGGGAGGTGGGGCTGGGAAGACAGAGATTGTCTTTACTAGACTCAATACTTATTATGGATATGAGTTGGATTTTCCTGCTCTGAATGTTTACAGAATGCCTGATGTCAACAAGTGTTCCATACAATGTTGTCTTGGATCAATGAATTCATTTTATAGCAAAAGAGGTAGGAGGATAACTATGGGACACACTGGTCTTCTATATGCTCCCTGTTCCATTAGCAGCTAGGATAATAGAATGGCTTATTAAAGTCTTATCTAAGGTACTACTTGGGAATAACAATCTGGGGGATGAGCCCCTATCTTAATGGATTTTGTGTATTCATTGAACCTGCCAGGAATGCAGGAAAAGTTATTTGATAAAATTCAGTCTCTAGTCATTTTTTTAAAAGTCTTTACTAAAAACAAAGTAGAAGTTCTTCAATCTGATATGAGGTTAAGGAATGTCTAGCTAACATCATTTGGTTATGGTGAAAAAGTAGAAACATCCCCTTTTCATTTGGAAACACTCTAAGGATGCTTGCCATTCCAACTCCTACTCAGCATTGTCTTAGAGGTCCTGTCCAGCACAAGTAAGGTCGAATAAAATAAGGACTGGGCCAAGCATGGTGGCTGTTGCCTGTAGTCCCAGCTATTTGGGAAACTGAGGCAGGAGGATTGCTTCAGGAGTTGAAGGCTACAGTGAGCTATAATCATGCCACTGTAGTTCAGCCTGAACAACAGAGCAAGACGCTGACTCCAAAAAATAAGAAAAAAAAAACCCAAAACAAAAAAAGATAAAGACTGAATGTCAGAAACCCTAGTAAGAAAAGGATGGGAAAGAAGTGGAATTTCAGAGGGCTAAGGAATACAGGGGTAGGGAGTGTGAGAGTAGAAAGCCAAGGGTAGGAAACTGTCTCAATAAATCTGGCTTTGAAGAAGAGAAAAGAGACAAGGCGATGCCTGGAGGTGCACATGAAGTTTAGGGAGATTCAACATGAAGGTAGGAAAGACTGAAATACGTACACATGCAGATAAGAAGGAGACCATAGAGGCGGGAAGTTAAAGACAAAGGAGAGAGGGACTAATTTTTATGCTCAGGCCCTTCAGGAGGAGGGAGGGAAAGAGCCCGGGAAAAGGAATACCATTATTTTTTTTATTTTTAAGAATCATAAAAGTTTTTTCTGTTTTAATGCACAGTAGTATTTTGCTTATTTGGACTCACTAATTTATAAATCAGATTACTTTAGAATTTGAGATTATTCAAATAGGGGCAAAGCCAAAAGTTGATCTTTGTGGCATGTTTTATTACCATATTTTAATTGGCTTTATCAGTGAAATCAATAGGTAAAGAGAATTTTAGAGGATGTTTATTCCACTAAAAAAAAATCTTTAAAAAAAATCTAAAGCATATTTGTGTAGCAACCATGTTGCACTAATTTCAAATTGTTCTTTGGACTGTACACATTAAATGGAATCTTTGGTTAATAATAATTGTTAGCCTGAAGCTATAACATAATATAATGGCAGTATTCCAAAAATATTGTATAATTCCTTGTTTTAAGTTGGAAAGCCTAACACTTTCCTTTTCCCAATTATTCCAAATTAATGAGGTTTTGCTGCAATGCAGAGAATGAACCCAGAGAACACTGCCCAATTTGCTGACTAGTACTTGAAACTTTAAACTGTGTTTCTTTCTTTCTTTCTTCTAACCCAAAGCACTTTTCCAGATTCTAATTCAAGCTGAGTTCCTTTCAGTCACACCTGGTCTAAGTGTTGGTTCCCGCTCTGCACTGTTAAGTGGAGTTTGCCTGACAGTGTAAGTCCTTCCAGACTCGCCCCTCTGGATGCAGAAAGCCAATTTACTTCTTGCTGCTTTGTCTTGGGCACCTCACAATGTGCTTTAATGACAGCTCAGCAGTTTTAATAGCCCTTTTTAATGGCTAAAAACAGAGCCAGTCTGTCCAAACATAGCCTATTCACCAGCTCTCGTCAAAACAATTCAGTTTTGCTATATGATGATGCAGCAGACCATGGAAAGCAGCCACACAGGCTCTATTCAAGTCCCAAGTTGGACCCTGGGGCTAACGCAAGTCAACCCAAGCAATGGTCATATTAAATACTTTTCTTTACTGTCTGTTTCTGAAACAGGGCTTCTGTTTCAGTGGGACAATGCAGGCTCAATTTGCAAAAGCAACTCAGCACAATTTATAAAACCATTAACGAAATTTTTCCTTGAAGGAATGAGGGATTTTCATTTTGACTGTAGGGTGTCATTTGTGCTTAAACACCTTTGTTCCACAGCCTTTTAGAAAGGAAAATCTGAGGCCAGCTTGTGGGTGATTTAATTTCTCAAGGCAAATGACCGTTTACCGTTCTATTTTCCCTTTAAGGCAGCATATGTTAAATATCTGTGTCCTTACTGTAACTCTTTGACTTTTATATCTTTGTCATCAGGTGGTTTTTATTTCCAGTTCTTTATAGTGTCCTGACCTACAAAGTTAGAGCAATAAAGGGATACCAAATGACACTTAAAATAAAAAATAACTAGTTTCTTCAGGTTCCTTAGGGATATAATTTTAAAATGTAAATGTATTAATGATCCTTCAATGAAAAATGTTTTGCCCCTGCAGTTTTTTTTAAAGGTGGATTTCTTTGCAATATTTTACAAGTGCACATTTAATAGTGTTGCCATAAATCTATTGATTCAACTATTCTTTTTGTAGACACATAAATTAGAAAACATTATTTCCTTGATGATTATTACTTCTTTATCTCAGCCAATGTGTAAGTCTAGAGCTTTTATTTCCAAATAAACTGTCCATGTGATTTAAAAACTATGGTTACATAGTTAGTGGAACCATATTTCAAATCACCACATCCTCCACTAAAACCCTGTCTGTGCAGTGACAAGGACTTTCAGGCACAGATGACAGGTGTGTGAACCCAGGACTGCTCCCTCATGAACCTTTGGGGAGATGATGGAACAGTGGTTCAAAGTCTTATAAAAGGTTGTAGAAGAGACATCATTAATTTATGAGGCTATAGTTTTCTTAGCTGACTTGAAGCTATTCTTTTGTCTCTAAAAAAGAAATGGGAATAGTTGTTGGGATCAAGGGAAAAGAAGTAATTTTTTTCAGCAATATTATTTAGTAAATGAAATCTGGAGGAATCATTAGAACCTGATCATCAGAATAGCGTAGAAAATGGTGTGGTTAAGATGAAGCCAGTGCTGGTAATGGGGGCCAGCCCAGCGTGGTGGCTAAGGGAGGGTGTACACCCCAGGAATCCATGAATAGTGGGTCTTTGGCCCGAGATCCTGTGCTCATGACCTCGTCCATCTGTGGGCTCTTTTGTTGGACCAGAATGCTGGAGCCTTGTAGGAACAATCGGTAAAAGGCAGAGGACAACTTTGATAGCCAAGAGAAGCACAGATCATTGCTTCCCTAGTGACAAAGGACACAGCCCAGGACTGATGAGTGCAGTAGACTTCTACCTAGGTATAGAATGTTGTCCCTGTGTCTACTAATGCTTTGAGGAACATGTCCCTGTGAAGAGATGAACCTTTGCTGAGTTCAAAGACAAAGGTGGGAGGAAGAGTAGCAGGATGGACACAAGTTAAAGCCGAAATCCTTGTACAGGCCTTGAGTAGACTGAGAGCGCTAGTGTGTGGTGCAATACACGCACCCTCACAACTACGGAGTGAGGCCTAAGCTTCGAGTCTGGAGTGTGTGACCAGGGACTAGGGAGCCAGCCTGAGCGTATGCATGTGATTTAAAATGTTCAAATTCATCATATTCTCAGTTTCTGGGTACCTGGGTTAGGTCTGCCCTTGCTGGAATCTGAAGAGATCTAATTTGGATATGTGAACCCATCATTTCATTCTCAAGCTTGGAATGGCTGGCACTGGCTTCAAGGATTAAAATGGTAAAATGCAAATATTTTTCCTTTGCATGCCCTGAAAAGAATGCTTGTGTCCAGTTTAGAAGCATCTAGAGAATGCCAGCCATAGTAGTGCACACCTGTATTCCTAGCTACTCGGCAATCTAAGGTGGAAGGATTGCTTCAGCCCAGGAGTTTAAGACCAGCCTGGGCAATACAGCAAGACCCCATCTCTAAAACACAATTTAAAAAATTAGCTGGGAAAAAATTACATAAGCAAAATATGCATTTATAGAAAATTTTAAAAATAAAGAAACATAAAAGAAACATCTAGAGGCTGGTGCATTCATACATTAGTTTTTTGGGGGGTGGGAAGTAGAAAGTAGGCTTGCTCGCTATTCTATTTTGTCATGTAGTGAGTGTGTTCCATGCTTTGAAAGGGGGACAGTTTTCAGTTTCCTTAACATCGTAATGCCCCAGGCAATATATGAAGTTCACCGAGAATTTTTGATAAAGCAAATTATTTATAATATCTTGACTTTGTCCTTGGTGGTGAGTTTTGCTTCAAGCTAGTTCTAAAATTCAACAAGAATGTCCTAATATTGCCTAATAGAGAGAGAGAGTGTGAGAGAGAGAGAGTGCACAGTGGGTAAAATCTGGAGCATATTTTATATTTTATCACCTTTAATGAGGTAGTCAGAGCCTGTCACTCATGTGATTGACTGGCTGCCTTCAATATGTTTTTCAGGGCATTTAAGAAGTGCAGTATTTTCTTTTCTCTGTTGCCGGTATCACTGACACTAAATATTTAATCACCAACTAGGACTGCAGTAGCTGCTTCTCAGAAGTGATGAATAATGAGCCCCTGAACATTTGTGAACTCCCTGTTGTTGGCTGATTAGGTTGACTTTGCATGGAGAGATTGAACATGGATGGTTTATTGCTCGTGGTGAAAGAAGAAAACGTGACACCAAGAACACTGATCAAACTGAGAATATAAATGCTGCTTTGTTATTGGCATGCAATTTTAAACAGTGGCTTGAATAATAATAGTTCTTTCAGTGTGCCTAATTTTTTTTTCAGAGGTATCAAAATGTCTTTTAAATCTTTTCTGAAATTTACCCTTTTATATAGCCTCATGGTATATTCCTGTCCCCATAGGTATGATTTTTCATTTTTACAAATGGATAAACTGAATCACAGAGAAATTAAATTACTAATCCTTGACTGTACATCAGTAATAGTGTAAGGATCAAAATCAGATATTCTGATTTATTTTAAGTGGCTCCTATCACAAATCTAAGATGCAATCTCTGGCTATGCTTTTATAGAAGATTTGGAATCACAGTAAGTTACCTATTTTTTAAGTTCTACTTTTCTCATCAGTTAAATAGAGACAGTAACACTGCTCTGATGGTAAATCTGTAGTCATGACTACATTGTACCATGTAAATTGCCTCACCTTGTTGCTGTCACACAAAAGACATTTTATATAAGATAGTTTATTATTATTTATTATTATTTAATTGCATACATTTAGTTGGTACTTCCAATATATTTAATAATGATAATATCAGTTTATCACTATTTAAGTATGCTAGAACTGCCATAACAAAATATCACAGGCTGGGTGGCTTAAGCAACATATATTTATTTTCTCACAATTACGGAGGCTAGAAATCCAAGATTAGGTTTCAGTAGGATTGATTTCCTCTGAGACTTTGTCCCGGTCTTTCTTCTTTGGCTTATAGATGGCCATCTTTTTCCTGTGTCTTCACATGGGTTTCCTTCTGTACATGTCTTTGTCTAGATTTCTTCTTCTTATAAGGACACCAGTCATATTAGATTAGGGCCCACCCTAATGACCTCATTTTAACTTAATTGCCACTTTAAAGATCCTGTCTTCCAAATTCGTTGCATTCTGAGGTACAAGGGTTTAGGACTTCAACATGTAAATTTTGGAGGGGACATAACTCAGCCCATAACATTGACTTCTAATAATAAGTAACATTAATCTGGTTTACTTCACTATTTTGGGGGACATATTTATTATAAGGGAGGAAGGGTAAATGACATATTTTTGTGGAATTTGAAAAAATAATTGCTGCTTCCTCTTTATGTATAAAACCATGTCTGAATTCCAAACAAATGACTTCACCTTGTGGTGCAATTAAACCTAAGTATTTTTTTTTTTTTTTTTTTTTTTTTGGAGAGAGGTGATCTCAGAAAATGTCTGTAAGGAAGTAGAGAAGAGGAGAAAGAAGCTAATTTAGGAAGTGTTGAATAGAGTGTTAGCAGCCTCCTGGTGGAGGTTTTTCCAGGTTCTTGGTGATGTCAGGAGAAGAGAATTTCAGGATACACCATGTAAGCCAAGCAAGGGATAGCTTTTTATTGAAAGTGGAAGTACACTCTCAGGGAGCAGGTAGGCTTGAAAAGAGCAGCTGCACTGGGAGGAAGTGATGTTTGGTCTTTTGAATTCTTCCTAATTGAGGGGAGGAATATTCAAGGTTAAGGGGTTGGCTTTTACTAAGAATTTGGGTAGTAATTCCTAGAATTTAATAATTTTCATACTTCTTATGGTTGTCTCAGAACTGTCTGAGACTGGTGATTTCATGACAGTGAAATTTTAAAACTGCAATATAAATGATGAAGTAATTAGCTAAATTCCTATAAGGTAACAGAGATAGCTCACAAGCCAGCTGCAGCCAGTTCTTGCTTATGGTCAGCAGCCTCTCTAGTTAGCTTCTGCTTGAGGGTTGCTTACTTTAACACCTGCACCCAATCTTCAAGCCTCTGCATCCAGGCAAGCTCTGTCTCCTACTCTAACAAGACAATCTGCTGTGGCACCCTCAGGAGACAGCTCAGAGCTATTCCACACCAGGGACCAGGAAACTAGGTATGTAGACTCAAACTCCTATCGTATCTGGTGAGAGATGCTCCCAGGAGTGATTTTGGCTTAGACTTTGCCAGGTTTAGCACAGTCCTGTAGTCACAAGGAGCGTGGGGTGATTGCAGTACCAATAGTGAATGCGGAGATGATATTATCTCAATATTTTGGGGGGATTAACTCCATTATTCCTTGGCTCTGTGACTATGTTCTTATATGTGTGTGTGTGTGTTTGTTTATTTATATATTTTAGTCTTGAGTACTACTAGTATATGTCCATTCTTGGTAGTTGGTCAAAACAGCACAACTTTCATAGTCATAGTATAGTAGTAAAATATTTCCAGTGGAAAGTACAATAAGTACCTACATTGTTGTGAATGGCAATACAGGGCGTAAGCCACACTGAATGAGGAGTAAAATGAAACAAATGGGTTAACCACAGTATAACATAGTAGTTAAGTATATTGGTTTTGCAATCTTGAAACCAAACTAACCTAGATTCAAATTTTAGTTTTGATGCCTATTAACTATGAGAACTTAAACAAGACATTCTCTGAGTTTTCTTTTAAGGAAAAGACAATAATCCTAATTTTCTCATTAGATTGTGTGAGGATATGTGAAGGTCTTGTCATAGTAACTTTTAGGTCATCAATGCTCAATAGAGTAGCTATTATAATTATTATATATTATATTTTAAATTATTATATATTATAATTAGTAAGATGGTAATAGCAATAAACAGGAGGGTTTTAGGGGTTTATTTCTGGTTCCATTTAGTGGCCATGAAACATGTGACTGGGGATTTTTCTTCCAGATTTAGTGTCAGAAAACCTACTCAATAGCTCGATTGTGAGTCAAGCCATTTTAGCATTTTCCTTCTTTGCTAAAAACAAACAAACATGGCATCAAAACCTGTGTAGAGATTTGCCTTATCTACCCAAGAGACTTTGTAATAAAGCTGAACACTGTTAATGAAACTTTTATGTTATAAGGTCAATGCTTAACAGTGGTGTAGCAGCCTTTCCCTCTATTTTCATTTAAGTTGGGATTTTGATATGACATTGAAGTTTTTCCTAAGACTATGTCCCTGCTTTGCCACAGATCCTGGGAACTCTATATTATGCTTCTAGTAAGCCATTTAGAGAGCAAAAGTATTATGCTAAAATGTGGGAAAACTGGGTGTTCAAATATGTAGATAGTGTACAGGTTCAGGGTGTATTCACTGAATCTGATTCCATAAATCTTAGTGTATATGTCTGGTTCCTTATATTCATCATCTGCAATATCTTCTATCTCTGTAGAATCTTAACCTTGACCTCTGTGCTCCAGGTAAAACCTTGTGATTTCAGGTAAAAATTTCACTCTTTTGCAGACACTTGACCCTAAGCAAGTGTTTGTCATTTTGTGAACTGCACGTAGGGTTGCTTTAAGAAAACTCCTTGCTCCAGGCTGCTGCTGCTTACTTAATGTTTATTTTATGCATTTTCTTTTCCAGGACACATTTCTTTTTTGCTTGGATAAAATCAAATCTTTTTGATCCACTTTTATTATACAGCACCTTCTTTTTTATCATAACTACTCTTTCTGACCCCCATCTTCCCACGAAATTCAATTTGCCTGTCATTCAAATCCAAAATTAACCTTTCTAAAACAAACCTTTGTGTTTGCTAAATATAAGCTTTAGGAAAATTGGGTGGTTGTTATATGATATAAACTGGTGAAGGGATATTTCTTCACAATGATGAGGATTATAATTTAACAGAAATGCTATAGAGCTTGAGGTCATACATGCCAGCATGCTTAATTGACTGAGTATAGCCCCCTTTTGTCCTTCCCTGAGACATAAATTCCATTCTATTTCAGTCATTCTCATTCAGACACATTTGCTTCCATTCCTTCCCATCCTATCCCATTGAATTTCTTGCTAATGTATGTTAAGCATCAACCTCAAGAAAGGCATTTTTCTAGGTAATAAAACCCCTCTATATAATCTGTAAGGTTTCAAGCTGTTGTAGAGGCTGATAAGAGAATTAATATTAGGATAGCAGGGATTAAATTTTAGTTTATTTTTCATGTCAATTGTGTTGTTCAAAGATGGCTAGTGAGTATATGGACTAGGAAGAAGTAAAAAACCTTTTGCTTCAAGATACTTTCCAAGGTTAATTCAAAGGGCAGTATTTAGACTCTGTTCTTCATGGGGTAAAGGGAAGGTTGTGGTGAACTTATACAGCCCTTCAATGAGGTTTTAATTTAGTTGTAAATTGCTGTAAACAGTTCTTGCAGCCAGCTTTGTGATAGCATCTGCAACATTCATTACATTCTTCATACACTGTGTTGCTGCCATGTAGTTTGTGTGAGATTTAGCCCGTTCTAGTTCCAGGAGTTCTCCCTAATTAGTTTTTGAAATCACTCAGGATCATCTTTAAAAAATTAGTTATTTTTAGATACAATGTTCATATAATAAAAAGCACAAATCTTAAGTGTATGGCTCAGTGAATTTTCATTCATCTATACACTAATATAAAACTACAGTTAGGGTAGTATTAATTCAACCTTTTCTCACTTAGAGATTAGTTTAGTGATGGTCAAGTGACCCAGGATTGAGGCAACTAGCATATGGTATTTCTTTTAGCTTCCGTGAGGAGTTGAAGGTTGATCTAGTGAGAATGAAGCATTTGTTAACTGTGGGAAATGACTGTCTTTCCAACTCACTGTGAACCAAGACAGATTGTCCCAGGTATTGCTGATAACCATCTTGTCCCACATATTGCTGGTAACCAGTCTAGCAGGAGGAAAAGCAGTCACAGGGGAAGGTACAGATGACAGAACCCAGATTAAACTGTGTCTGAAGCTTATCCTTCTCTTGTTTGCTCTTAATTTTATGATTCAATAATGGATTGGATTTATTTTGGACTAGATTTCCTTATACTTAAGACCTAAACAAAGTTCAAATATTTATCTTCATACTTTTTGTTCTGCTAGGAGCTGACTCATTTTTTTTGACACGAGCACCTCCTTGTAAACTTACACGAGACCCGCAAATGTCACAGATGTAGCCATACAATTTTGAAATGCTAGTAGTGTTATCTCTTTTTATATTCTAAATTCTAGAAAAAATCTAACCTGGTTTTTAGTCTTTGAGAATAAAAACTCTCTCACATGGATAAAATATGAATATAGCAAAAAGGAAATATGCCATTTTCCTGCCTCATGTACATTCAATTTATAATATAAACATAAGCCTTCTGAAAACACGAAACTCTTACACCCAGAAC
>CAUYRT010073932.1:0-38069 GCA_963574885.1 Lepilemur ruficaudatus | reverse complement strand
TGGATTAATAAAATGTGGTATACGTATGTATACCATGGAGTACTGTTTAGGTATGAGAAACAATGGTGATATAGCACCTCTTTTATTTTCCTGGATGGAGCTGAAACCCATTCTACTAAGTGAAGTATCCCAAGAATGGATAAACAAGCACCACATGTACTCACCAGCAAATTGGTTTCACTGATCAACACCTAAGTGCACATACAGGAATAACATTTATTGGGCGTCAGGCAAATGGGAAGGGGGTGGAGGGGATGGGTGTATACATACATAATGAGTGCGATGTGTACCATATGGGGGATTGACAGGTTTGAAACTCTGACTGGTGGGGGGCAAGGGCAACATATGTACTCTGAACATTTGTACCCCCAGAATATGCAGAAAAAAAGCATTAAAAAATTACTGAATAGCAGCTGGTTTTAATTTTCTTCTTTGGCTTTTTCATGTTTCCCCAGTTTTTTTTTTTTAAGAAAATGCATTAGTTTTATAATCAGATAAAATTAAAAAATTTTTTTAGCAATTTTCTATGAACACTAACAAATAATACCCCCCATCCTCACACTTCTGTGGCAAATTTAACCCATTGATTTAGCTTCATGCATTCTGTTAAGCCATACATTTTTATTTTCAAATCTAAAAGTATTATTCTGTGATAACCCTTGTCTCAGAGATTCAGAGTGAATGAAATGAGTTTGATTCAGTGAAACATTGTTCATACACTGTACATCTCCTTATACTAGAAAATAATTTTTGATAACTTGACTGTGTAGATAGATCTCTACCTGAAACAAGTAAAATGAGGCAATCATATGGTTTATACATTTGAGAAACTTTGTTTACAGATACAGAGAGAAGTAAACATTTTTTATTATCTAGGGTTTTATCTTTTAAAAACTGTAACTGTTAAGATATAGTAACTTGCTCAGATCAAAAGAGTATTAAATTGAAGAAATATTTAAGAAACTGCCTCTATTCTCCCATTTAATAGCACATTTCATTGCCTTCCCCTTCATTGTAGAGCTTATCTTCATGCTTGTCTGGGCAGTTGAGTTCTGAGAGGGTCTGAACAGTAGATACTGTCACAGAGCAGGTTAAATCTGGAGCACAGGGCAGGGTAAACTAGCTTCTGCCTTGGTAGAAGTAGGTGGATGACTCAAAGAAAGGGACTTTAGACACACACAGCCTTCCCTGCACCTTTCTTCTCATTTCTGCACAGTTATATTTTACCCACCCTTTAGGACCTGGTTTAAATGTTCTTCCATGAGGCTATATCTAATTTTTCCACTCCTGGTTGAAAAATGGTGACTAAAGGCTGTTTTAAAGGACACCTTGGAAAAAAGGGGAATTTTAGGACATTTAAAAGCAAGGATCCGAGCTGAAGTTTTCAATCCCCTAGATGATCACCATGAACCCTGAGCATCATTGTCTCATGAAAACCTTCTAATTAAGGAATTAATTTGGGAGTACTTGGAATTCGACAAATATAAGTATACAACATCTGTCCTCATAGCAGAATCTGGCCAACCTGTAGTTCCATTGGACAGACAATTTCTCATTCATGAACTAAATGCATTTGAAGAATCAAAGGATAATACAATACTTCTTTTATATGGATTTTAGCTCATTTCTTACATGGAACTAAGGATGGCATCCAGAATGCATTTCTGAAAGGGCCTTTGCTTCAGCCTTCAAACCCAAATCTTGGCAAACAACCTAGTAGAAGAAAACAAATGGATGGTCACCTAAGAAAGGAGGAGGGGAAAAGTACTAATATTGATATTCGTATTTTTCAAGCAGTAAAGAGATGACACTTCCATTTGGGATATCTTTTTTTTTTTTTTTTTTGAGACAGAGTCTCACTCTGCTGCCCAGGCTAAAGTGAGTGCCGTGGCGTCAGCCTAGCTCACAGCAACCTCAAACTCCTGGGCTCAAGCAATCCTCTGCCTCAGCCTCCCGAGTAGCTGGGATTACAGGCATACACCACCATGCCCGGCTAATTGTTTTTATATATATATATATTTTTAGTTGTCCAATTGATTTCTTTCTATTTATAGTAGGGACGAGGTCTCGCTCTTGCTCAGGCTGGTTTTGAACTCCTGACCTTGAGCGATCCGCCCACCTCGGCCTCCCAGAGTGCTAGGATTACAGGCGTGAGCCACTGTGCCCAGCCATTTGGGATATCTTTTATCTTAAAATTGTGTGTATTAAATAACTTACTTATTGTCCCAATGTTACCAAAATGCACCACTAATATTTGTACTTTGTAGAAATTTGAGTTTCTGCATAACACTTAGCCCCTCATGTTTAACTGCATTTGTGAATAAATGCCAACTGTCATCAAGCGTGTTGGATTTGACTTGAAAGCAAATGTATTGTTTTTAGGAAGTATTTTAAAAGTCCTTACATTTGTGAGAAATGAAAAGGCTTTTTAGTACCTTGTACATTCTTCTAAAAAATATATAGGTCTCTATAACCATATGCTCTGCTCTTTGGCATGGCATATTAATTAAATTTTCTTTAGCTGGAATTATGCAGATTTGTAAGAACATTCATGTTTTAAAAGAACATTAAAACTAGAAAAAAACTGTAATTCCTATAAAGTTTGATTTTTTTTAAAGTACCTTTTTCAGATAACCATTTATAATTAGGTTTAAATATTTGAAGCACTATCTGAAGTTGAACTTTTAAACTAGGTAACTAACAATCTACTTTTTTCCTTTCCTTAGACTATTTTGACTTCTACTGGAAGAGTTAATTAAAAGGTGGGGTGGGGGGAGGAATAATGCTTTTAATTTTGCTGTAAGTGAAACAAAGAGTTTATTTTATTATATAAAGAATGCGAAATAAGCATGAACAGACAGGCTTTGGGAGAAATACCAGAAAGTGACTTTTAAAAGATGGCATTGTTAACCTCTATATGGCCTTCAGTTGTGCAGTTACAAGATGAGCCATGAAAGGGCCAGCCCTCTATTATTTGGGCTCTGAAAGTCTTATTAAATGTTAATTTTTATTCTTGGGATAGAAAAATAGCAAGAGCTATTATAGTGCTATCTGTAAAATGCTACTTTGATATTTATTAAAGAAATTTTTATAATGTAGAGTCTACAGATTAATTTCATTGAAAACAACTGACTATTAGACAGCTCCTGATTGGCAAAAGTCATGTGGTATATTCATAATAAAACTTTGCTTGGGCAGCTGTACACTGAGAACATTTAGCTTAAGTGATTTCCACAGGGAAGAGTGATAAGGGCTGTAGATAGCAAAATTAGCATTCTCCTTATGGTGTTAATTCTCTGAGCTGTCTTTGCAAATTGTTGAAATTTTTATTTATGTTTGGTGATCTTTCCTTACAGTGTTCTTTCCTTACAGATTAACCAATAATTTTTATCTAAATGCAGAAAATTATTAATGAAATCTCTTTAAGCCATACTTACAAGTCAAAAGATTTTGAAGAGGTTCTGTTGATGGGTTAAGATTATATATATAGATGCAGAAGTATTATAAGGGACCATTTTCCATTTTTAAATCTGAAATATCTGATTACAATTATGGATTCCATTATATTATGTATTGGAATATAAATATCTGAATTCTCCCAGGGAGAGAATGTAAACCAGGGGACTTGGTTTACATCTAAGAATGTTGGCAGTGGACATTAAGTTTACCTCAGAAATTGCAATCATGTAGGACTAGATTAAGAAAAAATGCTGGAGTTTATAAGTTTGGATACCGATATAAAATCAAAAATGGAAGTTAAACAGAATTGTCACATGTAGTCCATAGTGGTTTTGTATATATTATTCTGTAACTTGTTTGTACCGAGGCAACTTTTATACTGTCAATGTATCATTTAATAAGAAAAAATCAAGCAAAAAAAATAATTCTTCTACTCCAACATAGATGCTTTCTGCCTTCTCTGACTTATTCAAGTACAACTTTCCCCAAATCATTTTGTAGAGCAGTAAATAGATGTTGATTTAAAGTAGTGCTATCAGATAAATCTGAGAATCCTGGCATGTCAGAGCTCCCTCTCAGAGATCTCGGGGTGGGGGGTGAAAGGGGTGAGTGATAGGTGGATGGGTTTTCTTATTAGCGTATTAAAGTTTCTGAGAAGGCTGCTTTATCCAGTGTTAAAAAAGTTTTGATTACAGAATCTTCTTTTCCCCTGAAAACAATGATTGACACTTCGAGGAAGGTCCAAATTTTCCATGGTAGGTGCTTAATAAGCATTCTTCCAAGCAATAACTGTCCTTATTCCCTCATAATATAGTATCTTCATTCTACTATTAGGAATTATTTCCAAAGGCTGTACAGAGCACTAGATTTCTGGGACATATAGTAATGAACAAAAGGAAGGGAAATGGTGAAAAATACGTAAAGAGAAAAATTTTTTTGCTAAAACAAACCCAACATTTTACATTTTGCCTAGGGTGAGGCTCTGAAAAAGGGCACACATCCAATCCTATGGACACACACTGGAACAGTAAAAGGTTATAAATGCTCTCAAGTTCTTTTTTCCTGGGAAGTATTAGTGTGTTTAAGTTAGATGCCAAAAACTGAAAGGAAGCGAACTCCTGATAGAAACACAGTTTAGTTTCCTGAAAGTCATATTCCTCCTCTACTTTTTGCATTCTCACAAAAATATGCTGTCAGAATACAAATAGCATTCCCTTTTCTATAGATCCCTTAATTTTTCCCTCAATGAAGGATGAGACAGAGGAAGAGAGAAGTTTTAAAATATCTAGATTTCAATTAAACTATTCTCTCCTCCTCCTTAAAAGTATTGGGGACAGGGAAAGGAGTGGATTGTGTCTATGTGTGAATACATATATGATCAATAGTAATTTCATTTTTTTGGTGAAACTCATAGACCTCAGATTGAGGCTTTAAATATGTGTGAATATAGTAGAAATTGTTGGTATGTTTCTTTTTGGTGAAAAATATTTTATGAAATGGGAAAGAAAATTCATTTTCTTTGAAGATACAAATATGGCCTAAGAAAATGCAGTGGAAATGTGAGATTTAAGAAAGAGAGAGGATCTATTTTTTCTTTTTTAGCCCAACTAAGTACAGGCTCTGTAAAGACAAGATATCCTTAGTTTGATGTTAAAAATTTTCCAAGATTCTTTAATTTTATATTGAGGACATTGGACTGCCTGTTTTGTCCAGAGTTCTTTTCTATCTGATACTTATTTGCTCTGGAGGAAAACCCAGGACTAACTTCTGATGAGATATAGGGAAATATCTGGAAAATTATAATGGGAGAAGTTATGTTTATGCTACTTCTGTATTCCTGAATAAATGGACAGCAAGGCATCTTCCCTCTCAATGAGGCCTCCGTCATTGGGTTTAAGAACTTGTTTGGCCTCATTCCTGACCTTATTTTAGAATTGAGAACCTTGGTTACATGGTTGTTCTATAACTGAAGTCTTCTTTCTTTTAATTCCCGTTCTGTTACATCTGAGTCTTTTTTACTGGTATTTATTAAGTAGAACACTGATCAATAATCTCTTCAATTTTTAGAGTTACTGGGGATTGTAAATTATTGTTGTTGACACTGGCATAGAGAAGAATGTGGAAAAGACATTAACTATATAGGAAGGTGGAAGAAAAAAAGAAAAGTTATGAGGAGAAAAATAGGAGGAGAGAAATGGAATAAAAAGGAAGCCATAGATATGGTTTGAATTTACCAGTTGTGTCTTGGTCTCATACTTTCATGGGTACTTTTAATCTGTAAACTCTGAGAATGTATCTGAAGTGGAAGGTCCCCCAACACCAACGCCAGGAGTAGAATATAAAATTATATGCCAGACTGAGGAATTCAGGAATGATTCAAGGTTCTTGAGTAAGTGAATAGCATGATAAATTTTGTGCTTTAGTATGATAGTTGTCAGAGGTTGATGGGTTAAATGGATTGGAAGAGAGGCAAGATTGTTGCAATGTGAAATACTGAACTAAAGCAGTGATATTGGTGAATAGAGAGGAAAAGATGGCTGTGAAGACAAAAATGGCTAAGTTAATTGGTTGTGTTCTGTCCTCAAAATGTAGTAAGATATGGGAAATTCCAGTATTTTAATATTCAAATTATTTTGCTTTAATTGTTTTACTTCTGTGGTGAAATTTTTATTTTTTCTTATTTTGTAGGTCATGTCCTCATTTTGCCTCCAGAAGTAAAGGTTTCAGTGCCTTGATGGACTGAAGGAGAGATAATAGGCAAGAGTGACTGAAGATCTATACCTTAGTAACTGAGAGAGCTATGGTGCCATTGATAGAAGCCAGAAAAGTTGAGAAAGGGAGTTGGTTTAATTGAAGGGGTGGTTTGAAGGAGGCAAGTTCAGTTTTAGACATATTTATAATAGATTGAGGAGACAATTGGCCAGGTGAGTCTCTCTTCTTGACTATAAGCCTGGAATGGATAGTATAGAGACAGGGAGTGGAACTGGAGATTTGAGGATCAACTATGTGGAGCTGTTGTTTAAAACCATGGAATGCACTCTATTTATCAAGGACTATGTGTTATAGAAGGTCCACAGTCAGCAGATGGAAGGAAAAGATGTATTTAAAGAGAGATGGAATCATAGTATGGGAAAACCAGAAAATAAGTCTGGGGAATGTCAAAGAGGAAAGAATTTGAAAAGTTTTATATGCCAGATGCTGGGAAGATATCAAAGTGAACTAAGTACACTGAATTTTGGCAAGAAGTTTGGAAATCTTCAAGAGCAATATCAAACACAAAGAAAAGGTTATAGAGCACAGACAAAACTGCAGTTTAAAAAAGGTTAGGGTGAAGTTGAAACCAGTATAAACTTAATGAAAAGAATAGTCTAGGACATGTTTTGTATGAAATTAGCACCTCACTCAGATTTCTGGGACAGAGTATTTGTTTGAAAGCCTTTGTCTAGCTTTTGTGACATAGTCCTAGTAAACTGAAATGCCTTTGATCTGATGTCCAACTGAGTTATTGAGCTCACTGACCTACATTTCTTTCAATTCCTTATGCCACTTAGTAGTACTTCTAATACATCAAAATATTGACCAAAATGACCAACTGATAATTTTTAAAACTTTGTAAAGTAATATAGCCCACAGAAAAATGCAGCACTTACGCTATTAAAAATCTGATTCTATACTTGTAGAATCATTTTCACTCTTCTCGTCTCCAGCTTCCATTGGTCTTGTCAGACTGCTTTTCTTCTGTTATCATTTTTATTTTATTTTTGTATTTTTGTTTTTATTGACACATAATAATTATATGTATTTGTGGGGCATAGTGTAATGTTTCAATATATGTATATACACTGTAAAAATCAAATCAGAGTATTTAGCACATCCATCACCTCATACATTTATTACTTCTTTCTGATATGTTTTGGGACAAGCAAAAACAAGTCTTCCTTTGTTTTACTTGTGCATAGTTCTAACTTGTGTTGCCCTGTCTCTTTTGGTGAGATGCCAGAGGTCTTGCCTTGATATTTAGAGTTTGGTCAAAAGCGATTAATATATTGCTGTTTAACTAGCTTGGTGGTGAAGCTGAACAGTAGGTGAAAAGAAGTGCAATAGTATAAACCAATTATCATAATTATGGTAGATGGTAAGCAGTGAGCCTAAAATGATATTCTGAGTTTAAGAATTCTAAACCAGTCTTTAATAGGGCTAACTTTAGATAAATTGCTTAATCTTAGTTGGCTTAAATATCTTCTTTTAAATTATAACAAAAAAGAAAATTTTTAAAAATTGAACTTTGTAATGTGCCCTGAAATGCGTAGATTAGTGATATTACCTTAGTTTCATTTAATGTAGCATGAGAAATTGAGTAGTCCAAGTCATAAGAATCACTTGATGGAGGTTTAGATTCTGGAATGAAATTTTCATTTGGATTCCAACATTGTGGAAAACAAGGTGTTTTGCCTTTTCAAAATTCATTTTCCACTGGAAAAGTGAAGGCTACCCAATAGATACAATTATAATGGTAGTAATAGTTAATGTTTATTAAGAACTTATTTTGCCATATGTTGTTCATTCATTCATTTAGTAAATATTTTTTGATTATCTATTGTGTGTTGGGTGGTATTCTAGTTATTGAGAATACAGCAATAAAAAAATTCTTACCCTCATGGAACTTACATTCTGTAGGGAGTAATGGATCAGTAAGCCAAGCAATTAAATTTTTGCTATTTAACATACTGTATGTTTTATGTATTTATTTTGTTAGTTGTCTTTCTCTATCTACTAGTTTGAAAGATATATGAGGGAAGGGAGATTATCATAGAGTGGTAAATTGGTACCATGATTATTATTATCTTTTAAATAGACCTAGGTCTTAGCTAAAAGTCCTTCTGTGGACCTAGAATTCAGCTTTCTCAGCTCTGTTTATTTAATTTGACTCATTCATCCAAAATTTTGTTGTTACTGACTTTTCTCCTGTCTTCATTATATTTGTGGGTTTCTTTATCTTTAATCTCATTATATTCTAGTAGAATTTTGGGAGGGGACAAAACTAAATATATATTCAATGTGCCTTATTTTACTTCCATCTTTTAATAGTAATGTTATTAGTAATAGTAATAGTATTGTTATTTATTGAGCCTTTACTATGTGTCAAGTAGTGCACTAAATATATAACCTATGTAGTTTCATTTAATTCTCTTGATGGTCTTTGGAGTAAAGAGGCAAAGGTAAGATCAGAACTTTGGTCTTGTGGCTGCAAGGCCTGTATTCTTCATGTTATACCATGCAACTTTTAGGCTTTTTTTTAAAAAAATAACTTGAAAAATATTAATACTGTGTGTATATGTTTATTTTTTTACTTTTTGATAGCACTATTTGTTAATTATAAGCTATTTAAGATTAAGGATAATTCAATGAACATAATTGTCATTCTTTTGAAATCTTTTTGTTTTAGCTTCTTTTTCTAAAAGCTGACTTCTTGGCAAATCATCAAATGAGATATTTTTTGTATGAAGAAATTAGTGTTCTTTTAATGAAAATATGAGACCATCCCAGGATTCTGGTTCTAAAGAAGGTCTCAAGTACTCCATCATTTGAATAAACCAAAATTTCTTGTCTTCTGTCATCTTTGCTCCTATAGTTAATTGCTGTTCCTCAGAGGACACCTCCCATGATTAGGGACCTCAGAGGAAAAAAATTTTTAGTAGTATTTAATATTTTACATGTATTTTAAAAGTATGTATAACAAAAGTGATTCTGGGTCCAAAAATTGTGATTTGTGCCTTTGGTATTTAATGTTATGTCACTATCTTTAAAAGTTCTTTAAAAGTCTCTGTCTTTTAAAAATATTACCTATTTATTTTTCATAAATAAATTTCCTGCCTAACTTTATTAAGTATCATGATAGTAATTATCCATGAGCAGTGTAGATTGGAGTGCATATTTCAATTTTGAAATGTTGTCAAATAGAAATTACCCTAATACAAGTGGTAATTTATATAGTTACATCATGGTGAAAATGTATTGGTAGTAATGAAACTAGCATGCATCCAGATGTAAGAATGTTGCAGATGGCTGAGCTGACCAAAGATGCTTTGCTACATTTATTTAACAAATAGTGGAGTGTCTATTATGTTCAAGATATTGTCCTGAGCCTTGGTACACAAAATGTAATGTGAAATTAAGAAAAATTGAATGAGAATATCTAAAAGGAAGAATTACTTTTAGAAAGGGCTTTATGTAAGGAAAATAAAATGAGATCAAAAAGGGAAAACATACAAACAAAAACCATGAGACAGAAAAAAGGAATATGAAAAGTGAATCTTAGAAGACAGAAAGTGAAAAAAAAAAATCACTTCTCATAATGAGATGGAACTATCTTCCGTTACCTCCAGAGAAAAAAAAAAGAAGCCTGCTTTACGTAAATTAGTATGCATAATTTGTACAGACACTGGACTCCTGGAAGGTTGCCAGTATAGCTTTTGGTGAGATGAAATTCCGGGGACTTCTTATTTACAGAAACCAGTTAGTGTTGTTTTCTGTTCTTTATCTAGTTGTTTACTTCCTTTGATTTTTCTTAATGTTCTTCTTGATTACAGATGGCTAGAGTAGTGAGGGAATTTTAAAAAACAGTTGATGTATGATATATTAGTATGAAGTAATGTTACGTTTCTTAATATATTATGCAAATGTATAAGTTATGTTTACACTTTTAATTTATCTTCATATGTAATAATTCTTTATAATGTTCATTATTCATTTCCCATATTTATAACATCATTAGTATAGAAATGACCAGAAGTAATTAATATAACAGTAATACTAATTGCTACCATTTCTTAAATATTTGCCATGTGCCAGGTACTCTGCTAAGTACTTTTCATATATTAGCTTATTTAATTCTCATAAGAACCCTATGAAGTAGGCATATTAGTATCCTCCATTTACGGATGATGAAAGTGAGGCATAGAAAAGTAACCTAATTTGTTTAAGGTCCTATAGCTCTGAAGCCTGAGATTGAAATACAGGCAGTCTGACTCCAGAGCCCTTGATAAGAATGCTGTTCCATATAGATGACCAAATCTGATTTACTCTGTAAGTAGGCTTATTTGAATTACTGTGGACATAATATTAAGAGACCAGAAGATTCCTACTTTTAGTATACAGTTCATATCCAGACATAAAGTTCTCATTTAATTTCAAAAAATGTTATTTTTGAGTGTGCAGTGGATTGAATATTTGTGTCCCCAAAATTTACATGTTGAACTCTAATACCCAAGGTGATGGTATTTTGTGGGGGGAGGCCTTTGGGAGGTAACTAGATGAGAAGGGGGGAACCTTTATAAATGGGATTAGTGCCCTTAAAAGAAGAGGCCAGAGAGCTAGTTAGCTTTGTTTCTGCCATGTAAAGATATGACGAGAAACCTGGAAGAGGGCCCTAACCAAAACCCACCCTGATTTTGGACTTCAGCCTCTGGAACTGTGCAAAATTAAATTTTTTTCCTTTTTGTGAGAAATTAATTTCTGTCGTTTGTAAACCACCCAGTCTATGATACTTTGTTTTAGCAGCCCAAACTAAGACAGCATGCTTATTAAAGTAGTGAATCATAAGGTTGGTAGTGTTTTGAATGCATGTTATCACTGTTAGTATATGATTAGGGCAGGGAATTCCATATTGAGAGAAAGGTCATAGGCTGGAATGTTGTGCATGTCAGTTTGTTCATTCTCTGGCCTAAGCCTGATCTTTTAACCCAAGCTCTCCACCTGACAAATGTGGGCCCTTGGGCATAAGGGGAACTCAATGAGAGGATGTGAATGGATTGGGGCACCTTCCTCATTAATGTCATGGCCACAAATCAAATTTCTGTCACTGAAAGCTTCATTGGCAACTGGTCAGTAGTCTTAGATTTATGTTTTTTCAGAACAAGAGCAGAAGATGGTTTCAGTTTGGTATTATGAGACTAGTTTTTTTTAAAAAACTGTATCTTCTAGGATTCATGTTATATATATGTATATATATATTTTTTTAGTTTTATATTTTTATACTCTCTTTTCTGCTTTGATCCTCATTTTATTTTCTTTGAGCCCAGCTTTTTATTTTTGAAGTTCTTCCTTTTGAGTTTTCTAAATATTCATATTTTAATTTAACTTTCTTTAATTTGGAATTTCATTTCATACTCCAGGGCCCAGGACAGTGCCATAAATATAGTAATGGCTTAACTGGTTAAACTATGCAGCACAAAAACCTTGTGGTCAGCTCAGCCATGTTTAACGTTCATTTATCCTGACGTACACTGACTTTCCTTACTCCTGACACATCTTTATGGGAAGATAGACAATAGCATTATTAGTAATAATATTGCTAAATTGATCATGATGATTGATTTAAATTTTGGATTGAACCATATGAAATTGCCAGTATTGGACCTTTTTGACCTCTAGAAATGGTATTTTCTTATGGTTTAACCCAAAATACTGGTAACAATAGAGGCTTGCTTATATTGATTACTTATGATACATGGGGATCGTACCAGTGCTTTCATACATTACTGCATCCTCAATCTTATGTCTCAATCTCCTGAGACAAGTATTGTTACTTCCCCTCTGTGGACAGTGGAACAAGTTAGAGAAGTTAAGTACTTAGTCGCTTAGAGCACTACCCTTAACTAATATTTAACTTTCTTGTTATTTTGCCCAGCAGTGTTGATTAAGTCAATAGAATATAACAAGATGGGAAGGGAGATAAGAATAATTGACTATTAAAACAGTGTCAGATCTGACAGTTTTTGGAGCCAGTGGTGTGAAGTAATTTTATCACCAGGGAGAAATGCACAAAGGCTCCCAGCTTCGTTGTGGCTCCGGCTGATATTTGCAAATCCTCAACCCATTTCCAGTAACTGCTGTAAAACAGGGCAGGGTGTGCCCAGCTTCTACCATATGAGCAAGGATTATTATCCCTTCTCATTCTGGTTCTTCTGCCAACCTTAGAATATTTTAGGTGAGAGCTTACCTTTCTGCCTACCTGTTTTGTATGGATCTGATCACTTTCTGCCTAGACTTGTGGCATTTGCCAGATCTTGTGATGCAAGAAGATGCTAGTTTTGCCTCTCTTGATTGGTCTGACTACCCATGCCTTGGCATGACAATCAGGATTCCATTGTTTTCAGACATTGCCCCATTGTAGGTGAAAGTAACAGTCTTGCCTCTGAGATGAGTCAAGTGGGAACCTCTCATGATAAACATTTGAGTGCATTGGTGTTTGGGCGTTCAAACCTTAATTGTTAAAAGAGCATGATGAATTATGTGGGCTTTAACATGGAATTTGGTCCATGACTCAGAATATGTTTTGGGGTCTTTGTTAGACCCTGACTAAAAGATACTATTTGTTTTATTATAATTTTTTCTTTTATTATACTTTTGAACATTCTTAGAGGCCATTAGAACAATTGGTAAATTGAGTGTAATAAATGAAATATGATGTTTGTGAAATTAATGATTATTAGGATATATTGATAGCAACAAAAAAAGTCACATTTAAGTATTGAGTTATGGATGAATTTCTTTGGCAGTTTTTCATATTGCTAAAAATATGTCAGCACATTTTATGTTGTTATACTTACTAGGTACAGATGAGCTCCTTCACTGATAGAATCATTATTTAAAGTCCGTTTAGATTTATTCTATCATTTTGTCTTTTAAAGTTCATTTTTTTAAAGTAATGTGATCTTGGAGTAGGGAATGAAACAAATTGAGGAAATGTTATGTCCTGATATTACTATCTGGTTTTCTTATTTAAAAGTACTATCTTTAAAAGAAAATATATATTTACAATGCTCATTGAAACAAATTTATTAGAAAATGGCAACAATCTTTGGGGTAACAACAGCATTGCAAAATTTTGTTTAGTTTTATCACTCCCAAGAATTTTCATTAGATCCCCTGTACAGAATTATAAGCTATAAATAGAGATCAGCTAATTTGATGAAGAGGCTGTAGGTCTACAGATAATTGAACAAATATATCATGGTTAAAAAAAACAGACATGAAATGACAGTAATAGTGAATAAGGCGGAGGAGAGAAAGGAAGGGGGAAAGAAAAGGAAAAGAAAATATAAAAGAACAATGATGGATTTGTGTGCAAGAAAATGCATTTCCAATACTGGCCTACTGAACACGCATTCTCACTAGGAGGCCATTGTTCTTTCTCTAACTCTTTTTGCTTGGCTGATTTCCTTCCCCATTTGGAAGAAGGACAGTTCTCCCCACTCCTCCTCTGTCCTTTGACCAGAGACTTATGTTGCTGAGGTTGTTGGGGAAGTAATGAAATTTTGTATCTGCTAATGCGGCCAGCCTCTGAAAGGCTGGCTTCCAGCAGAAATCCTCCTGTTATCCTCTGAGATACTTTTTCAATGGCTGGTTTTTTAAAAAAGATATTTAATGTCTAAAGAGGCTTCTTTAGATGGATAAGCAATGTTCCTTCTTGTTATTCTTTCTTTTTTCCCTCTTTTAGGGGTGGCATGCCTTGATATACAAAATACACATTGGAAAAATGTTACAGTATAAAGGTATAAGGTATATGTATGTGTATGTGTGTGTGTGTGTGTGTGTGTGTGTGTGTGTGTGTGTGTTTTAAACTCTAAGGGTAAGAGTTGCAGAACTGGGAAAAATGTGTGCATACTCCAGTATCCGGAAAGATTTCTACTTTTAAGCAAGATACTTGGAGAGGTGGGATAGAAAGTATAGAAGTATGTGGCCAAATCACAATGCCTGACAAAGGAATGACTGTTAGACCATGTTTTCACACAGGCCACTGCACACTCCATCCAACTGATAATGACTGAAACAGATTAGTGTGTGTACAAACCACATGGGTCAGTGGGTTAGTGCTTCCTGATGCTATCTATATAATTATGGTGCTTAAACCTCTCTACAAATAGCAGATTTTAAGCTACTTTACCTATGCATGTATGTATTTCATACTTTGCTTGACCTTATTTACCAAACCCTAAGTCAGGACAACTGATCTAAATAGTGGTATATCTGTAGGGACAGTGTGACAGTATTTAGAATTAGAACTATTTTGTGGGAGTCATAAATTCAGCCTGCATTCAACAGTCCTTATTGGATGACTGCTATATGCCAGGCATTACTATGGGTGCTGGGGATACAGTAGTGACAAAATAGGAAAAAATCTCTTATTCTCTATGGGAGATAGATAGACAATACATAGGTAAAAAAGTGGGGTGGGTTAGATAGTGGTAGGTACTAGGGAGAAAACAAAGCATAGAAAGGGGCTAGCAAACATTGCTGGGAGTGGGTAGAGATTGCAATTTTTGGTAAGGAGTGAGAATATTCACATCTGGGATACATGGTCATGGTGCCACCTATGTGTTCTGCTCAACCACAGCCCTTGAGTCTCTTGCATTATTTCCTTAGATTCTATAACCTCCTCAGACCTCAAGAAAAGAGAACCTTTCAGCGTATAGAGATAGGTAGAATCACTAAAAACTAAACCAAAACAAAACACCCCAAACGCCTTGTATTAATATTTATAGTAGGTTGCTGGAATCAGCTGAAACAACTAAGTAGCAAATATCCAGATAATGAGAAAGACGCATACTTTTTAAAAAAGCAACTAATTCAAACATTTGTATCTGACCCTGTACCTCCAACAGGATAGTCATTCTTAGCTTGGTTAAGGAGACCAGTGATAAGAAGGAAGCAATAATTCCAGGGCAGGGACATTCCACGGTGAGAACATGATGTGTGCTATTTTTTGGCCCAAGTAAGACCAAGCAGTGGAAGATTCTGTTCCCATCAGTATTTCAGAACGTGCCCTACACTGCTGCCTACCTCTGTCTGTGTCGTTTCCCCTACCTGTTTCTTGGGTTTCTTTTACCGGGAATGCCCTCCCTGCTTGTTTTTGTTTGTCAAAACTCTACGTGTCTCTTGGAGGACAAGGACCTAGCCTTTTATCTCTGTTTCCATGGTATGTGGCACCAGTAAATGCTCAGTAAATATGTAATACATGAATGAGACAATGGGGTGAAAGAGGGGAGCACAATTGGCACATACTATGGCACATACTCATTTTTCTGTCTACAAATAGCTGTTAGAAGTGGCTTTGTCCCATCTTGGACTGAGACTCTCCTTCCTTTCCATTCCTCTGATTAAAACAAAACAAAATTAGGTAAGTAGGCTGCCAGACAACTTGTTCAACTACCAGCAAGGGAGACTCTTTGGCTTTCATGTTTCTGAGTGGACATCAGATGCAGTTTACTCGTGTCCCATCTACCTTTAAAAAAGGCTGATTTTCCGTTTTCAGGGCCTCTGTTTCCTTCCTGCCTCACTAACTCCCTTCTCATCCTGCAGGTAGACAGGCTGGAACAGGATTTCATTTGTAGCCTGTCAGCTCTTCTTGTCAGCTGGCAGAGATATAGTTGAGCATTAAGAATGGTTTGGGAGGTAGAGTTATTAAGGAAGCAGCAGCTTTGGTTTATCAGGAGGCGGGAGGTAGAGGATGAATACACAGATATTTTCCAGTTCATTAAAGAGAACAAAAGTCCTGAGCTTCAGTCCCCTTGGCATGCCTCTCCTGGCCTGTGCCGTAACACATTAGGGTGTCCTTCACACATGCTGCATCTCAACCTGTGAAAGGACAACCTGGCAGCTGCTCTCAGCCCTGGGAAACACAAGTGGATTGCCTGTCCCATAAACAGGGCTGAAATTCTTAGGGTAATTGAGAAAACAAGAAGAAATCCCCAAAGCCTTGGCATGATGAATCTTGGCTTTGTGAGCTAAGTTGTTCTCTGCTTGGCATTTCTTTGAGTACAATGGCTTTTTAGCATAGTTTAAAACACAAACTAAGGATTTTCTGTTGTTATCACCATCATTCTCATCATCCTTATGGTTATTGTTATAGCTGCTATTATTGAATGCCAGCTCTAAGCCAGTTATCGTCCTTACACTTTACATGGATTAGCTCATTTGATCCCCCAGTGGCCTTACCAAGGAAGAGTTGACCCTGAGCTTTTAACCGTAACTTAGTACTACATCAGAGAGAAAAGCCATATTCATTTTCCTAGTGGAGACATAAGCTTGAGGTAGGGTAAAACCATGAAGAGAAGTCATTTGTAAACTGGAGTATTTTATATTATTTCCATCCTGTCCTAAAAGTTTAGTATTCTAAGTGGATTAGAAAAGTTTGGATTCAAACAGAAGAGAAACAAGTCAAATCATAATTATACTTTCTTGCTCTAAAAATTATACTCTAAGGACTTTCCATTTTTTGGGCAAATTTTATGGTCTCAAGATTTACATGAAATGATAGGTCAGATTCTATCCTCAGTCTACAGTTGCACACACTGCAACGAGGAAAATTAAGACCTTAAAAAATTATCCTCAAAGCATTTTTTTCCTCATGATTCTTGATGTTGTATTTTCTCATGCAATTTCAAGACTACTTTAAATAGTTTAAAAATAGCTTTAAGTCTGCTACTTGTAAGTGTGAATAACATTACAGCAGTAGTAGACTTAAGAGTATTTAAAAACTGTTTAAAGCAGCTTTCTAATTGCCCACTTTAGCATAGATTATAAATCAACATTTTCTGAATTCCTGTTTCATGCCAGGAGCTATATTAGGTGTTGGGGATGGAATTCAGTTGAACAGTACCAACTGCAACCTGCGCATACCTTGGACAGCACCCAAGAGGGTTTAATATTTGATGACTTGAAAGGCTCTTGTTTATACGTGTTTCATATGTTGCTAGGCAGAACCCAGGTTTTTCATTAGTAGCCACATGTTTAAAAGTCAATTTATGTGTGGTCTAAGTTAACTTTGTAATTAAAATCAGTGATGAGTTGGGGGAAAGGGAGTATTAGGTGTAGTTTGAATATGAGCTGATGGCAGTTCATATACATTTGCTTTTTGTCAGTAATCCTTTGTAATGCCCCAGTATCATGATCTAATTTAAGTGGAATTAAGCTTAAACAGCTCAAAATTATATTGTTAAGACATTATGTTTCAAATACAATTCCAAATTAATCTAACCCAACCAGAATGACCCCTTCTTCACAAAGGCTAGTGAAAAAAAGGAGGAGGATCAGGTGGCAAAGGCCTCAGCATTGCTAGTTCATGGAAGTTAATTAGGTGTTTTGTTCTTTTCTCCTAATAATCTGTTAGGCCAGCTTTTAGGGTCAGACAGCCTGTTGTGAGAAGCACAGGATCTGTGTGAAACAATGAGCAGAGGCATAAGAAATCGAGATTTGATTCCCAGCTCCCTCTTATTAGCTCTGGTGTTATCTTAAGGAAGCTTAAGCTCTCTGAGGTTTGATTTTCTCATCCATAAAATGTATATGATAATACTTTACAGGTTGTTGTGAAGATTAAGTCCAAAGCACCTAGTATAGTGTCTAACATATTCCAGGCATTACTGGCTGTTTCTCTTCAACCCCTGGTGATCCTCAGCTCAGAAATGGTGTTAGAGCAGGTACTTGTATTGTTCTACAAGTAGCATTTATGTAGTTAATGATAGTCACTAGTTTTTATTTTGATTGCACTTTGGAATATAGTATTTTCATTATAAATCAGGTGTAAATTCAATCTAGATTTACTTATTGAATACTGTCTGTGCAGCAGGCTTGGTGGAATATGTTAGAGACATAAAGATGAATAAGAAACTCAGTGTAGTGGTTTGTGCCTGTAGTCCCAGCTACTTGAATGAGACAATGGGGTGAAAGAGGGGAGCACAATTGGCACATACTATGTCATTTTTCTGTCTACAAATAGCTGTTAGAAGTGGCTTTGTCCACTTTGAGCCCAAGAGCTGGAGACCAGCCTGGGCAACATGGTGAGACCCTTTCTCTAAAAATAAAAAAATGAAAAATTAAAAAAGAGTTTATTTTATTTAAGGAGTTCACAGTCTGTTAAGGAAAGGAGATGCAGAGTTAACTAACCAGAGTGCAATGTGGTGAAATGTTTTACTCTCTGAATGGATACACTGCTATGTATTATCGGGGTGGAGGTCAGAACTCTGTTTGATGGATTGGGGGACTCAGGCCAGGCAAGGCTTCTCTGAGATGTCATTTAACTGGGCCGTGGGATATGATGGAGATCAGGAGAGAGAGAGAGCGTGCGAGAGAAAGGTGGTATGATGGAAGGGACTTTGGGCAAAAGAGAGCTTTAGGACAGGTATGGAGCTGGGAAGATGCCTGGTGTATTCGTTAAGAGTACAGGGAATCCAGTGTGGCTGGATTGTAAAGTATTTGAGATTGTACAGGTGAGACTGGAAGTGTAGCTCAAAGCATGCCTTGTTTTTAATTTTATGAGTTATAAAACAATATATAAAAACAATATAAAAACAATGTTAATATATTTTTAAACTTATATTTTGAGATGATTGTAGATTCACAGGAAGTTGCAGAAATAGTACATACAGTCTCTTGAACTCTTCACTAAACCTCTACAAGTGATTATGAGTAACTGTAGTAAAATATTAAAACCAAGATATTAGCACTGGTACAATACTGTTAACTAGACTACATTCAGTAGTAGTACATTTACACTCAGTTTTTACCAGTTTTTACATGTAATCATTTGTGTGTGTGTGTGTGTGTGTGTGTGTGTGTTTAGTTCCATCACCACCAAGAAACTCCCTTGTACTCTTCCAATTATATTCATACCCCCTCTCCATGCCTGGCCCTACTTGAGGGCAACCACTAATCTTTGCTCCATATGTATAGTTTTGTCATCTTGAGAATGTTATTAAATGGAATCATACAGTATGTAATCTTTGAGATTGGCTTTTTTTTTTCCCACTAGACATAATACCCTTGAGATCCACCCAAGTTGTTTATTTTTGTTTCTTAATAGTATTCCATTGTATGGATGTGCCATAGTATGTTTAATCATTCACCCATTGAGGGACATTTAGGATATTTCTAGTGTTGTATTATTATGAATAATGCTGTCATGAACATTCATGTATAAGTTTTTATGTGAACATAAGTTTTCCTTTCTCTGGGATAAATGACCAAAAAGTACAATTGTCAGGTTATAAGGTAAGTACACGTTTAGTTTTATAAGAAAGTGCTAAAATCTTTTGCAGAGTAGGGTTTTGAGTGTTTGGAAGGAATCCTGATTCCATGATGTACAGCTATTTGTAGTTCATTTCAGACATGGATTTGAATCCTGCTCTGAAAGCCCAGTGTACAGTGATCATTTCCTTGCCCTAAGCAAGTCTGGCATCCATGTCTCATTGTGCTTTCAGTATTCTTTGTTGTGGCTCTTGCATCCTTATTGAGGCAGTGATCTGCAAGGGCCAGTCTTGGGCTGGAGGTGGTGGTGTAGTCAAAGAGGCACAGACAAGAAGCTACAAAGTACTTTCAGAATAAGCCAAGTTTTTTACTTGTATTTCTAAAATAACATAAAGGAAATAACATAGTTTGCATCAATATTTCATGTAAATTACCCTCTTTCTTCCCTATTCAGCTGCCCTCACACCCATAGTTCTTTTATTCCCCTTCTCCAAAATACTCCTCCATCATCCGTGCATTTTATTCCTCCTCACCTGCCGTACCCTCTTGCCAATTGATCTCTTGTTTTGTCCCATTTCTTTCTACCACAGGCTCCTCCTAAGAATTTCCTCTTCTTATTTTTGCCTTTTTAATCTGCTGACTATGTCCTTATCCCTAGCCCTATCACTTGGTCGGTTCTGTATCACAGAAGCTAGTTTAGCAGTGTATTATCATGGATGTGAGTATATTTTTATTTGAGTAGGGAATACAAGCAGGATTCCAATAGTCTCTTTCTAAAAGCATTTGTTAAGAGGCAAGTCCTTTCTCCCAAATATTCATCTTATTTGGAGCATTTCTGCCCTTCCTCTAAATCACAGTAATATTATCCAGGGGATATTTATGGAGGAAAACTCAAATTTGCTTTTTAAATACATCCCTTGATTTCTTATCCTTCTCTGTTCTGGCCAGAAATCAATGTGTCTATCTTTTCTAGGCAGCTAACATTTGAGTACTTAAATATCTCTCCAGGTATCTTATTAGTTAGAAATACATGATTGGCTCTAACTCTGACAGATAGGAAGTCTGTTGCTCACAAGCAGTCATCCCAAGGAAACAAAGCTCTGAAGGTTTCCAGATATATTTTTAAGAAGTAGGAAGCTGCTCTTGAATTTATTACTTGTCTTTGGAAGGAAATAAAAAAGAGAGAGCTCAGCATTATTAATGCTAGGCTGGGGACTTGGGAGCCTTCTGCTCTAGTACTGATCTTATAGCTTTCTAGCAAGAAGTGTGTGCCTTTGAGCAAGTCATTTTGCCTGAGTTTCATCATCTGTAAAATGTAGGGGCTGGATTGAGTGTTCTCAAACTCTAAAATTTTGGTATCTGTGATCCACAGATAGAGGATTGAGTTGTTTAAAGTCACATGATTCGTGCATGGCAAAGCTAGCACTCAAACCCTAGTGCATTCCGCCCTCTTCCCCCATCGAGGTCCCTGTAGCACCTGCCTTGTATGTGGGTGGTAGATTAGCTGAGTGGAGGCTGGACACCATCTATGCTTTCTGAATGGACTCCTCATTAATCCTCTTTTAGTCAGGCAAGCAGTATTGGTTATTACCATATGCATTCCAAGAATTTTTAGGTTCTGTAGACTGGTTGGTTTCCTTTTTAACCTGTCAGTGAATTTTTTATCAGTCTCATGAATTGTGGAAGCCCTAAATGATGTTATTGAAAACCTTAAGGCAAATTGGTATTCCACTTCTCTTCTTAAAGAGATATTAGCTCCACTGGACAAAAAAAGACACAAATGCTTATAAAGTAATTTTCTCTATATAAAGAAGGCTTTCCTATACCACCTAAAACCTTCTCATGTGTACACGCTATGCTTCAGAAAACTTTGCCTAAGACCATCTGGTCTATTGGTTGAATGGCAAGACAAGGGAAGAATAAAAAAAAATAGAAATGACACTGCTATAAGAGTATAAGTTATATGGGTAATAAATGAGAATTGAAACATAAGTTTGTAAAGACAAATAAATGAATTTTCTTGACTTCATACCTTTGTTATTGTGGAGACAAAGTTATGTGTGTAAAGAGGGAAGTCTAACAAAATGACATTCCATTCTGGGGCTTAAATGCTTGCCCTCCCTTCTTTTTTTATGACTCTTGCTTCACTGAATAGCTCTGGGGTCATAAGACCATACAGATGTAAATGTTCTGCTGTACATCTTGTCAAGAAGGCCAATCTTTGCGTCAAGGAGAGGAATGCTTGTCCTTGTTGTAGGAAGGTAAAACAGTCAGAAGCAAATGAGATCAGGTTCAGATTTTCAAGCCAAGGGCAGGACCTTTGGAGGTCAGAAAACAGATAAAAGATAACAGAAGAGCATGGTTAAAAGGAAGAGAGTGGGTAGGGCTAGCTTCATGGGTATGTGACCTGTGTGGCTGCACAGGTTCCCATGCTTGCAAGGACCCTGTACTTGGTTTAATGCTTTGCTGTCATTTGTCTTGAAATTCTTAATAATTTTTAGATAAGCCATCCTACATTTTTATTTTGCACTGGCCTTGCAAATTATGTAGCCAGCCCTTGGTATGGAGTAGGGAGACGCTTATGGAAAACATTGTTATTTAGGTTCATGGGCTAGAACTGGAACAGTGAGGAGTAGGTATAAGTTGCAAAAAAGGAGAAAATTTCAGCTACCAACTGGTGGTGTCTCTTCTGATTGACTTTAACTCATAGATTAGAGCAGCAGTCCCCAACCTTTTTGGCACCAGAGACCAGTTTCATGGAAGACAGTTTTTCCATGGATAGGTGGTGGGTGGGAGGGTGAGGGAGCTCTGGTGGTGATGCCAGTGGTGGGTAGTGGCTGCGGCCCAGTTCCCAACAGGCCATGGACTGGTACTGGTCTGTGGCCCAGGGGTTGGAGACTGCAGGATTAAAGGATTCAATATTAGACTCCCGAATTCCTTTTGCCTTAAACTCCTAGGCTGGCTGGCTGCCTTCTTTCCACAGTTATAGGGTAGTAGAGGAAATGGCAAATTATACATAAAGAACTTGGGCAGTGCAATGAACTGACCCCCGAGAACTTGAAAAAATTATGTAGTAAGATTGTTCTCTATAGGTTAAATCATAAAATCAACCCATAGTAGATTAGATAGGGGCTGGCATGTAAATGCCCACCAAGGGTGGCTATAAGACAACAGGGAGTGGTGGGCAGTGGGGATGGTGGTGGGCACTTGAGGAAGCACGGCATGTTTAAAGGAAAAGCTGTATTCAGGTTCAGCCTATTATTGCCAAATTATGTTCAGCCATGTCATTGCCTCATGTGGCTGAAAACCTTCCAGGTTTTTAGAAATAGCTGGAAATCTGGATTTTTGACTGTGTCATTTTTAAATGAAAAAAAAAAAAAAACTGTGTGGACTAAATATGTCTATGTTGAATTCATTTTAATCCGTAAGCAGACTTTTTGAAGAATGCAATGAAATTGAGGTATTTCTGGAATTCTCCTGGGAGAGTGGTGTGTGTCTAGTCAGTTTGGAGAAATTTTTAATGAATCCTAGTTTGCACTGGATTTCATGAGACTTACCCAATACTTCTGGAACCCACAGGAAGGGCTTTTATGACCATTTGCTCACTAGGTATTATATCAGGGTTCTCCGGAGAGACAGACCAATAGCATATAGATAGAGTTATTGATATGTATATACATATATGAGAGGGGATTTTTTAGGGGAATTGGCTCACATGATTATGGTGGCTAAATCCCATGATAGGCCATATGCAAGCTTGAGAACCAGGAGAGCCAGTGGAATGGCTCAGTTCAAGTCTGAAGGCCTGAGAACCAGGGAAGCTGATGGTATAACCTCAGTCTGAGGCCTAAGGCCTGAGAAGCTGGGGTACCACTGGTGCAAGTCTCAGAATCCAAAGGCCAGAGAACCTGTAGTTCTGGTGTCCAAGGGCAGGAGAAGATGGGTGTCCTAGCTCTAGGAGAGAGAGAGAGACAGAGAGAAAGAGAGAGAGAGAGAGAGGGAGTTTGCCTTTCCTCTGCTTTTTTTTTTTTTTTTTGAGACAGAGTCTCACTCAGCTGCCCGGGCTAGAGTGAGTGCCATGGCGTCAGCCTAGCTCACAGCAACCTCAAACTCCTGGGCTCAAGCAATCCTCCTGCCTCAGCCTCCCAAGTAGCTGGGACTACAGGCATAAGCCACCATGCCCGGCTTATTTTTTTCTATATATTTTTAGTTGGCCAATTAATTTCTTTCTATTTATAGTAGAGACGGGGTCTTGCTCTTGCTCAGGCTGGTTTTGAACTCCTGACCTTGAGGGATCCGCCCACCTTGGCCTCCCAGAGTGCTAGGATTACAGGCGTGAGCCACAGCGCCTGGCCTCCTCTGCTTTTTTGTTCTGTCTGGGCCCTCAGCCTATTAGATGGTGCCCATGCACATTGGGTGAAGGAGGATCTTCCTTACTAAATCTGCTGATTTAAATGCCAATCTCTTCCAGAAACACCCTCACAGACATACCCAGAAATAATACTTTGCCAACTATCTGGCTATCTCTTAATCCAGTCAAGTTAATACCTGAAATTAACCATCACAGTACCTGAACCTGGAATTGTCTCAGCATGGACCCCAGGGCAGAAATGGAATTTAGAAATCTGGGATTGGGAATTAGGATCTATGTATTGTGAGTCAGCATGGAATTGCCAGAGTCCAAGACTTCTTTTATCTGTATATTTACTCTCTTGATAGCTTACTTCTTAAAAAGGAACTTGGAAAGTTGCTTATTAAGACCAATTCCAGAACCCAGCCCTACTTTCACAGATAGGACTCAATGAACACAGTGGTTAAATTTCTATCTTTATAGAGATTTTTTTTCAGAGAATGAAAGATCAGATTATAGAGTAATATGGACTTATAGACACTTATGTCACTTTCTTTGATTCTAGAATAAGGGAAATGAATGCAGGACTGCATTCCAAATATGAAATGGTGATTGTTAGTACAACCCAATTGTGTATTTTCAGTGTGTAATGACAACATTGAGAGGAAAATTGATTAGTATTTTTAAAACAGCAGGAAAATTGTTTCTGCCCAAACATTGATTAGTCTTTGAATGGGTTTTCGTATAATCCTTTTCTTCCATAGACTGCAGGGTGCAGCACAGTCATATTTTATGTAGAGTCAAGCAGAGAAACCTACTTGCTGCAATTAAACTTATTGCTGCTTTTTACAGAGGTGCAAATAGTTTTGTCTTCAGTAGTTACACTTTTCTGGCTTAATGCAACAAGACTTCTTTGTTTTATTTCGATCAAAGAGACTATTGTCTTATATGAAATGTGGAAACAATGAAATAATCAATTTTTCTGATGATATATATTCCTCCCTTTGGCTTATAAATAGCAGTTTGTTTAGCATCCTTGCATGTTTGCTTTAAAATCCTATTAGCTGAAGCTCAGGTAACATTAATTTGTCTCTGATTAGATGTTATATAAAATATAGGAATAAAGAAGATTGAAGTCCTTACCCTCAGGGAACTTATCTATTTAAGGAGTTAAGACATAGAAATAAGACAAATAAATATTAGCGTAAGAGAGTTTATGATGGGCTCCAATTGAGTGGTTTAGAATATTACATAACTGGTATAGGATTTTAGAGGGAGAGACATTTTGTATGCATCCTGAGATAGTTGGGAAGACTTCTGCAAGAACTGGGACTTAAGCTGGTCCCTGGAGATGGGAAGTATTTATCTAGGTGCAGAAGGGTAGGAGAGATGCTGGTGGCATTAGCAGAGGTGGCTAAGCCAGAATGTGCCTGCTTTTTCAACAATGGGTAGACCTATTTGCTTCTAATAGAGGACTAATGAAGGGGAATAATGAATAATGGGAAATAAAGCTAGAGAGGTAGATTGAATTCAAATTGGAAAGGGCTTTGAATGTCAGACAAGGGAATTTGGACTTTATTCTGCAGAAAATGGATAAACAGTGAAGCTTCTTGAATAGGAATAAGTAGAAAATTTAAGAAATGGCTTTGTATTTTTAGAGTAGAAATAGCACACAGCTCTGAACCCATGCCTTATGATGGAAGATAAGGGTGAAAAAAACTCTGTGCAAGCTGTCTTCACTTTTGATGGGGATGTAGGTAACTGCTTAATTTTTATTCTTCCCTTTATTTTTCTTTTACTCTTTTAAGACTTGTATTAAACCTTTTTTTTCTGTCTTAAAATGCATGAAGTCAAATTTGACCTTCCTTACTGTGTGATAGTTGAATACCCAAAGCTATTTTCAGTTGTTCCAGATTGTCACAAGGGTTTGATGTCTAGGTGCCAACTGGAAGGGCCAAACCTGGCCTGTGGAGGATTGTTTTTAAAATCTGATTCTAAATTAAGCACTTTGGGACAGTAAAAATGAGATGTGGCCTACTTCTAACTCACCATTTAGCTAAAAGTATATGTATTTTTTTCTCTGCCTAAATATTTGTCTGGCTCTTTCAGACCCAAAAGGCATATGACTTAGAGCCAAGAATATTTAGATTTCCCTTTACTCTTCCACTTTTTCTAGAGTTGTTTTTGACTTCTACTATACTTAAAAAGGAATTTCTCCAAATATAATTTTTGATTGGGGAGGATTGTTTCTAATTCCTGGCCCTCTTCTGATCCTATATCTACAAATTATTAAAATTAAATTTAATTTTTTTGAAGTATGAGCTATTGATAGGATTTATTTAATTTTTTTTATTTCACCATATTACAAATGTTTAGGTTACATATATTGCATTTGCCCCACCCAAGTCAGAGCTTCAAGCGTGTCCATCCCCCAACGGTGTGCACTGTACCCATTAGCTGTGTATATACGCATCCCCTCCTCCCCTGTTGATAGGATTTAGACTTTTATATATTTAAAATTAAGTTTTAGACAATTGTGTCCATATTAGCAACAGGAATTGTGGTTATAGGGAAATAGAGCATAGTGCATGCTTTAGAGCCAAAAAAACCTGGTTTCAAATTCTCCCTTTGCCACTCAATACTTGGGTGACTTGAGTGTATTATCGTGACTGCTTGTCATTTTTTTGAGTTCCATGAGTAAAACTTAAAGCAAGTTCTTTTCTCTCTATATAAGTGGACTTTATTCTAAGACTTACAGTGATGGAGTATAGATAAAAACACAAAAAGACTTTTAAGGATATCCCTTAGCCCACAGACCTTCTGAGACCTGCTGAGATACAGAGGAGAGAGGAAATGGAGAGAGTCCCTGGGCAAAATTGAGAGTTGAGGTTCTAGGCTTTTAGCCTCTGTGAGCCTCAGCTTTGTCATCTTTAAAATGGAGAATAATGTTTACCTTACAGAGTTGTTATGAAGATAAGAATAGATTAATTTAGCACAGGCAGGCCTATATTAGCCACTCAGTAAAACAGTAGCTGTTATTGTTGGGTGGTGGGATTTGGATGGGTTTAATTTAATTTGTTTTTTTTTATCTGTGCCACTTGCTTTGCTGTATTTTATTTCCTTTCTTACCACTCCAGAGGATGTGGATTTGTTCAGAGCTTAGGATTCTTGAGCTAAGAGAAAGAAAAGAAACAAAAGCGACAAAATACAAAAAGTAAACCTTAGGGATCAGTAGTCTTTGAAGGTTCTTTGAAACTACCATGTGATACTTATACTTTCATCCCATTGGCTAAAACTTAGTCACATGGCTGCAGGAGAGGCTGGGAAATACAGTCTTCTCTCTGGGTGGCTATTATGATGGAAGAGGGGAAAATTAGGTTTTGATGGATAACCAACAGTCTCTGCCAAGGCTTTCAGTATGCTTCTGTGACTTTGGCTAGTTTTTTCGTGGAAACAAAACTGATTGTGATTTTTTTTCAAGGATATATAATCATCTTAAATATTATGTATATATTTCCATTTCACTGATAAACTTTTTAAAAACTTAAAAAAATTTTTTTTATTAATACGTAATAGCTATTATACTGACTGATATTCTTAATGTAGAATATTTTACTCTTAGTTTGTAATCTGCTGTAGAGCATTTTGACTTTCTCATTAAAGAGGTTAAGATTTTATCCTTACCATTCAGAATAGTATTAATGTTATTTCTTTTTGTAGTAGTGAGGTCTTAAAATTTGGGATCTTATCCTTTAAACAGTCTCATGTGAAGTCTCAACTGACATAAACTTTGTGCCAGTTTCTACTTTGTAGTCACAGATAACTGTACTGGTCATTACTTCTAGAATTCTGGGGGTCAGACTCCATTAAATATATACCACAATCACAGTAACAAAAGTATTTAAAAATAATTATTACATATTTGAAAATGTCCTTTTGTGTACTTAAATCTGATGCTGTAAAAGCTCTTGTCTGTTTTATCATCTATTTGGTTCTTAAGTTGAATTAACATTTTTTTTTTGTTTTGAGATAATTGTGGATTCACATGCAGTTGTAAGAAATAATACAGAGAGATCCCATGTACACTTCACCTGGTTTTCCCCAGTGGTAACATCTTGCGTAACTATAGTACAATATCACAATCAGGAAATTGACTTTGCTTATTGCTTATCCACATTGCTTATTCAGATTTCACCTATTTTACATGCACTTCTTTGTGTGTGTGTATAGTTCTACACAATTTTATCATGTGTATAGATTCATGTGATCACCACCACAATTAAGATTCAGAATACTTCCATCAACACAAGGCTCCTTTGTGTTACCCATTTTAGCCAGAGCCATCTCTGTCCTTGTCCCACCTTAGTGGCAACCACTAATCTGTTTTCTATCTTTGCCATTTTAAGAATGTTGTATCTCAATGGAATCCAATGGTATATTACTTTTCTCTTTTTTTCCTTTTTTTTTTTGGTAAACATTTGGGCCTAGGAACCACCGTTTAAGTCTAAGTCATTCATCACAGAGAGGACAAAAAACAATTAATTTTCCAGGCTCTGGATATCTCTCTACCTCACAGGGATGTTTATGAAAATACATCTGATATTTATGGTTGTCTTGATTTTATTTGAAATTTTTCTTGAGATAATTGTGTATGCAAGCTTTTGAAGTTGGCTTTTTTTACTCGGCATAATTCCCATCAGATCCATCTGAGTTGTAGCATGTATCAATAGTTGATTCCTTTTTATTGCTGAGTCGTATTCCATGGTTTGGATGTGCTACACTTTGTTTATTCATTTAGCCATCGAAGGACATTTCGACTGTTTTCAGTTTTTGGCTGTTACAAATAAAGCTGCTATGAATATTCCTGTACAGGCTTTTGTGTGAACGTAAGTTTTCTTTTCTATGGGATACATGCCCGAGAGTACAATTGCTAGATCATATGAGAAGCATGTTTAATTTTGTAAGAAACTGCCATACTCTTTTCCAGAGTGTCTGTACCATTTTGCATTCTCACCAGCAAAGTATGAGTGATTTAGTTTTTCTGCATTCCTTGAATCCAGCATTGGTGTTATGACTATGTATATATTTTTAACTTTAGCTATTCTAATTAAGTATATAGTGATATCTCATTGTGATTTTAATTTGCATTTCCCTAATGGACAATTATGTTAACATCTTTTTGTGTGCTTATTTGCCATCTGTATATCCTCTTTGGTGAAATGTTTCTTTGTGTCTTTAACCTGTTTTCTAATTGTGTCTTTAGCCTGTTTTCTAATTGTTTGGTTTTTTGCTGCTGAGTTTTGAGAGGGTTTTTCTTTTAATATATGTTTTAAATACTTGTCCTTTGTCAAATATCTGGTTTGCAAATCTTTTCTTGCAGTCTGTAGATTATTTTTCCATCCTTTTCATATGTCTTATGCAGAGCAAAAGCTTTTAATCTTAATGAGGTCCAGCTTATCAGTTTTTACTTTTTATGGATTATGCTTTCAATGTTAAGTCTAAGAACCCTTTGTCTAGCCCTAGATTATGAAGATTTTTTACTATGATTTTTAAGCACCTTTATTGAAATATAATTCACATACTAAACAACTTACCAACATAAAGTGTATAATTGAATGGTTTTTTAGTTATGTTCACAGAATTGTGCAATCGTCACCTTGATCAATTTTAAGACATTTTCACTACCCCAAACAGTAGGCTCATACCCTTTAGCAGTCACTCTGCATTCCTCCCTACCTGCCCTGTCCCCCAGCCTAGAAAACCACTAAGCTACTTTCTATCTCTGTAGATTTGCCTATTCTGGACATTTTATGGAAATGGAATCATACAGTATGTGGTCTTTTCTGGCTGATTTCTTTCACTTGCTTATTGTTTCTACAGTTCATCCATGTTATAGCATATATCAGCATTTCATTCCTTTTTATTGTAGAATAATATTCCACTGTTTTGTTTATCCATTCATTAGTTGATAGACATTTGGATTGTTTCTACTTTTTGGCTATTATGAATAATGATGCTATGAACATTTATGTACAGTTTTTGTGTGGACATGTTTTCTATATATCCAATTTGTACATGAAAAATATGGTATATATTCTTTGGAGAAATGCCTATTCAGATCTTTGAGTTCTAACTTTTTTATTATTGAGTTGTAATAGTTTTTTGTATCTTCTGGACATAAGTCTTTTATCAGATTTGTGATTTGCAAACTTTTAAAATCTTTGTATTTCCACCTTCTTTATGGTGTCATTTGTAGCATAAAAGTTTGTAATTTTGATGAAGCCTAATTTGTCTATTAATTAATTAATTTTTTTTTGGTCTCGTTTGTGTTTTTGGTGTTGTATCTAAGAACAACCCAAGGTCATAATTTTACTCCAATGTTTTCTTTTAAGAGTTTTATACTTTTTACTCTTACATTTAGGCCCTATGTCCATTTTGAGTTGATTTTTGTGTATGATATAAATATTTCTTATGATTTTTTTCTAAAAGTTTTATAGCTTTATATTTTAAATTTAAATCTGTGATCTGAGTTGATTTTTATAAAAGGTATGTCTATTATGCCAATATAATTTGTTGAACTTAAACTGAATTTTTAGGTTGAAATCAATCAGACTTCAAGTTAATTTTTCTTCTGAGAAGGAAGTGCATTTGAGAAGGAATCGTCTACTTTATTTAGGCTTTAAAGAAGAAAAGTAAATAGGAAGTACAGGTATCAAGAAACTAATAAGTAGGTATACAACCTCAGTTTTTCCAACTGCAAAAAGAATTTAGTACTTATTTCTTGCCAAAATAAAAATATGAGGATTAAAATCAGAAATTCCAACTTCTTATTGTAAGGGTACTTTATAATACCACTTAAAAAACTAATGAATGCAATAGTATTTGATAAGATTACCTCCCAATAAAGAAAATGGGAAGGAAGTTTCTAATTGAAGGTGAAAAAACATATTTATTATTTTAAAAGTTCTGAAGTCTTCAAGCTAATGTAATGAACCACAATTTAAAAAAGACGTGATTTTTCACATTTCAAGTCTTTTTGTATGGAACTTTGTTCATTTATGACATGTGGTGAAGTCACATCTCATTAATAGAACATAAATTTTCCTTGTAGTTTGCTTGCCTCTTAGCAGTTAGTTTGCTTTAAGACAAACTTATGTTTCAAAAAGTTTGACCTTTCTGTCTTGGGAATCTCTGCAGATACTTATATTTGTTTTAAATTGCACATTGTTTCTTAAGTTTTATAGTTATACTTTATACCTTATTATGTTTCTTTAAAAATATGTATCATTAGGTTGTTAAATTTGAAAGAAATATTTCAAAAAATGATTTTATTACATATGAAGTAAGCCTTTAAACAATCTCCTGTTATCTAGTGCAACAATCGCCTGTTCTCTAGACTAGCTGAATAACTGAGAATTACCATATGTATCATAGATGGATCACCAGTTAAATTAATTGGTTAGTTATAAAGTATATTTTGACAATGTTCATAATAATTTGTGAGACTCTTGAAAATATTTTAATTGCCAGATAATTTTATAATTCATATACCATGAAATTCACCTTCCAAAGTGTACAATTTAGTACTTTTTAGCATGTTCACAAAGTTGTGAACTATCATCACTATCTAATTCCACAGTATTATTATGTTGATTATTTGTCAGTTCCTTATTGATTTATTTTTACTAGTTCTGTATATTTAGCCTACTTCAAAATAGATTTGAGGTGGTTTACAATAAGAGACTCATTATAACAGGGCCAGTATGACATAAGAGATTAAAAATATTAGTAAAAAGGGAGGAATTAATATATCAAAAACTCAAACTGAAATTAATGTAGTATTGTGAATCTGATAGTGTTTTGTCTTTTATCATGGTGCCAAAATTATTTTTCCTAAGAACTTTTCTTAAAAACAAATCAAATCATGGTTTTGTCCTCTTTGAGCTCCCTCTTGATTCTCACAGCCAAAAGTAATGTTAATGTTTGAGGCTCATTCAAGGTCACATGTATTGAAACTGGTAGGTGGGTATGGGTGTGTTAGGGGGTATAAACATGGTGTATCTTCTTATAGCATCGGTTATACCTAAAAAATTTAGAGAAAAAGCAATATTTTATACTAATTTGAAAATACTGCTTAATATAAAAAAATAAAGAGTGGAATGCAAAATTCACATGAAATACAACATAAGACTTCAAATAAATGTTGTGCTTGATCTTAATTGATAAGAAGTATGATCTCAGGAACCCTTCCATCCTTCCTAGTACACTTTCTCTTTTTGCCCCAGTAATGATTATGCCTTGGAGATAACTGCAAAGTTCTGGCATACCAAACCAAGCAAACACACTCACAGACATACCAAAAGAAAAGAAATTCACAAACAAAACAACCTAACAAACCCCCAAACCCTATTTTCAAATCCTTGGATTGGCATAAAATCCCTTCATAATATGCTAAACTCCTCACAGATCTGGACCAATATCAGGCCCTTTCTAGATTCTTTTTGTCTGGACTGTCCCCCTTCCCCACCCTAACTTCTCAGATTTTTCCACTCCTTCTTCCAGTCTCAGCTCATGTGAAATTTCGGTATTGGTGTCCCCTACTGCTATGCCTTCTAGATCCCTTTTTTTCCTGCCTCTGTTGCTAGAATTACCACAGTGTATTATTATGGAATGGAGGGCAGTCTGATTAGGTAGAGAGAGAGGTGGTGACAGATGTATATTCTTCCATAATTGTAGACTCCTCAAAAGTAGGGCTCATCTTTTATTCATGTTTACATCCCCAGTGCTTTGTTTTGTTTCTGATGCATAGTGGATTATTTAATAAATGTTTTTCTTGAACTAATGAATGAATTCTGAATGACAATAATTTGTGGAGTATAGCAGTGCAGATAATTTTGTTTATTTGAGTTTAGTGGATTTTTATTTTTTTGTATTTCAGGATAAATGGTATTTTTTGTACTTCTTATTCCCTCTTCAGTGCATTGCAGTAAGGCTTCTAGCACCCATCAGTGTACTGAAATTGCTCTTGCTGGGTCAACAATGACCCAGTTTCCAAACCCAGTGGATCTTTTATTTTATTGCTTTCTTTCTGGAGCCTTCTGGTGTATTTGGCACTATTGTTACTTCTCCATCTTTGAAGCTCATTGCTCTCTTTATTTCTGGAACAGTACGCTCTTCCACATCTCCTTATATCAACCATCACATCTCCACAGGCTCCTCTTCCTCTAACTGAATCTTTAGTGTTTGTTGGTGTCCCCAGGTTCTGTCTTTGGCTCCCACCCTTCTCTGTATTACACTGGGCATTTCCCTGTATACTCTCTCTGTATCCTTTCTCTGACTATAATTCCCGGAGTCCTTAGTTCAGTCCTTGTGTGTGAGCATCCTTCTCATTTCTGCAGCTGCCTCCTTGACATTGCCACCAGAATAGTCCAAAGTTTCACAAACTTCACATGTCTAAAATGAAATTCCTCTTCTTTCCTGCTAAACTAATTCTTCTTCTATATTCTCTCTCTCATTTGGTGAAACCATACCATCTAACTCAACTACTGAAGCTGGAAATCTGTCAGTCCTCTACAATCCTTCTTTATTACTTTCCCCTTCAAATTAACCATGAAGACCTCTCTATTTTTCCCTAGGTATTTTGCAAATTAATTTTATTATTCCAGAGCTACTGCCTTCTCTCTCCAGTACTGCTGCAGGGTGGAGGGTGCATCTGGGGAGTGGAGAAATTGGCACTATCCAGCCCAATGACTTCATTTTGAACCTCAGGATAGTAATTCAGGACTTATCACTTATATGGGCATATATTAAACATTAAATATCTGTTTATTGGTCCTGGCATTTCCAGGATCGCTCTTTTTCTCAATTATACATGCACTATTTCTTGATTCATGCCTCATAGTTTCCCTGCTGACCTGTACTGCCCTAGAATTCTGTGGGCTACCCTAGACCTAGAAAGACTTGGGTCTTTTCCAGAGGCACATTAGGGAGTGTTCTCCAGATCTTCTCTCACATTCAGTGTACTCTGCATTGGAGTAGTAGACAGAGGAACATGGTATGTCTAGGAGTTCTCTTTTTTGTCCCAGCTCTTGGACTGGAATCAGGGTCTAATCAGGAAAAACAAACTATTTCTTCCCTTCTATATACTCAAACTCAACTACTCATACTTCATTACGGCCACTAAAATATGTTGGTGTTTTTCCCACACCAGCCAACTCTCTGATACCAGCTAGGTGTCTTATAACTTAACTCAATTCTGATGTTATCTCCCTAGAGATAGCATCAGATCCCACAGGTTAAGGGCCCAGTCCCATAAGACTACCCCCACTTCAGACACCAATCACAAGTCCAGGTTGTCACCTTTGCTTCTGACTGATTGGCTATAAATTAGAGGTTCCCACAAACCCCCTCCTTAGGTTTGATCATTTGCCAGAATGGCTCACAGAACTACATTTATGTTTACCTGTTTATTATAAAGGGTACAAGTCAGGAATAGCCAAATGAAAGAGATTCTTAGGGCAAGGTATGGGAGAAGCGTCTATGCCCTCTCTAGGCACGCCACCTTCCCAGAACCTCCATGTGTTCACCAATAGGGAAGTTCTCTGGACCCTGTCCTTTTGGATTTTTTATGGAGGCTTCGTTAAGTAGCCATGAATGATTAAATCATTGGTCGTTACTGATTGAGTCAACCTCCAGTCCCACTTCCCTCCCAGGATTTTGGGGGCTAGGGCTGAAAGTCCCAACCCTGTAATCACATGGTTGGTCCTGCTGGCAACCAGCCCCCATCCTGAGGCTGTCCAGGAGCCCTAAGCCACCAGTGATCCCATTACCACATATAAATAAATTTATGGCTTTGGAGATCTCAAGGGTATAGAAGCTTTGTGCCTGGAAACTGGGCAGAGATAAAATATATATTTCTTATTATGTCACAGGGACAGTTAGGATTTGTTCATGGCTAGAAAGGAAACAGGTCTGCTTAGCCAGCTCTTAATCTGTGGCTCTGTGTCATGACTCCCCTGCTGATTTCATGGAGGAAGGTGCTTAATTCACTTTAAGGAGGTTGCTTTTCTTGTCATTATTGTTGTTCTCCCTCTGTCCTTTCCAATACTAGTCAAAGAGTAATTTTCTCCCTAATCATTCCTGCAAGGGTTTCTATCTCCCTTCAATCCCCCAGTGTCCATCTCTCTCTAAGACATCCTTGTACATATTGTCATTTTACACATACATTTTTATTTTCTTCCACCTGTCACAAAGGATTTGAAATACTATAATGCTGTAAAACCTGATAGGTGTTAAATTTTACTTATCTTGTAGGTGGGATATTTTTTAAACAGGAGAGTGGGATGACAGGATCTCATTGTTTAAAAAACCAGTGGGGTAGTTCCTGCCATCAGAGATGATTAAAAATTAAAGATATACCTGCTTCTGCTGAATCTGTATTTACTTAAGTAGATGTATTTTTGATTGTCTATTGCCTAGGGTTAAAAAAGGGCATCAAAGTAGTGATTCAGTTCTTTTATTTGAAAAGTTGAGGGCTATGTCCAAACTTGAGGCCAAACTGTGGTGAAAATAGGTAATTTAAATGCCTGGTTTTTTAGAAGTAAATTACCTCTGCCAGTAGATTCCATGGCTGCTTGGCAGGGGTAATTTACTCCAGTAAAATATTTTCCAGTTGAGGTAAATTATTCCTTTTAGAAAGTGAAATCTTCATGGAAGAAGTAAACATTTCATCTTTGAAAAGGAAAAATAGGTTATTAAAATATTGAAAGCATTTGTTGAACATCTAATCTTCAGTTTTGACAGGGAAAGAAAAGAGTGAAATTTGAGAGAACAGAACTTTTTATAAAGAGAATGTTTTGGGCTTAGTAGGAGAATTAGTTAGCTAGAGGGAAAGATCCAATACTTGGGGAATGAAGAGAGGCAAGCCAGGAAATGGGAAGGAAGGAGGAAAGTAAGAAGGTACCTATGAAGTGTCCTGCCATTATTCCTTAGAATGAGCTGTTCTGGAGCCTGTGTTCTCTCAGCCAAGACCTTCCATTCTCTCTCAAATATAAATCCTGGTTTTGCTCGTCATAGAAAATGAGTTCATCGTTGTTTTTGACATCATGTCAATCTTTTTCCCTTAAGGAATAGATAATTAGAACTCTTTGATGAAGAAAAGGTCCTACGTTCTGTTTTATAGATAATCATTTTCTGAACCATCAAGTGTAATTCAGCTTCAGTCTTCAGGGCAAATGAAGATTAGTTAGGATGTATTAAACTCTGTGAATTTAATGTTCATGACAAGTGTTTCATAAAGGAGGTTGCTGGCCATTATCCCTCCTTAGAAGGAAATTGTTGATAAGAAACCATTCTGAGAAGTAAGATTTATGGCAACATCGGAAGCTAGAGAAGCTGGTTCAGCTGAGCATCCAGGACAATCAGGACAACTGGGACTACTCAGTTTTTCTTGTGCAGTCTTTTGTCTTACAAAAACAAAAATTTTTGTATAGCAATATTTGTATAGCAATTAAAGAAAATATTTACTCATTAAAACAATACTCTATGTTAATGAAGCATGTTAATTCCTGACAGAGATAGTTCAATGAAAAGAGAGAGAGATGAGAAAGGTTTTCCCCATTCTGGTCTTAGTATTTTTTCCTCTCAAATAAAATCCTTACATTTCAATAATTTATTGATTCAGGACAGAGCAGTTGGTAATTTGATCTTGACCTCATTCATCCAAAGAAGCATATAACCCAAATGCAAAAAGTCAGATTCTTATGCTGCAAAACCCAATGTTATTTAAGTAAGTGCAGTTCATCCAGCTCATTCCTTTTAAACAAACTGGCTGAAAGGCTCGAGTTTTCAATGACTGTATAGTCAGCAACTATGCTGTTAATACTGTGCTTTTTCACTTATATTCTGTGGGTAGTTGGCCATCTTTAAAGGTACTTCAGGTGGTTTACTGTAGAATTTATGTTTATAATACAACACTGTATTTTACCTCCTTCAGGGTTCACCACAAGCATTGTCATTTCTCCATTTAGCTGAAAGCATATTCTTTAGGGTATTGTATTAGTTTCCTGTGGCTGCTGTTAAAACTTATCATAAACTTGGTGGCTTAAAACAACAGAAATTTATTCTGTCACAGTTCTGGAGGCCAGATTCCAGAACCAAGGTGTTGGGAGGGCCCCACTCCCTACAAAAACTCTAGGGAAGCATTCTTTGCCTCTTCCAGTTTCTGGTGGCTTCTGGCATTTCTTGGCTTGTGGCTGCATGACTCCAGTTTCTGCCTCCGTGGTCACATTACCTCCTCCTCTTTTGTCTGAAAACATCATCTGATTGCACTTAGGCTCCACCAGGATAATCCAGGATACACTTTTCAAGATCCTTAATTTAATCACTGTTTTCCCCCCTGTAGAAGGTAATATCCACAGATTCTGGGGATTAGAACATGGACATACCTTTTAGGGGGCTACCATTCAGCCTACTACAAATATTTTATTCCTTTTTATTGGTCCATAAGATTTGGAATATTCAGTCTACCTATTCTACCTGCATTAAGACTATATCATCATAATCTCTCTAAAATCCTGAGTAGATCTAAATAGATCTAGGTGAAAATATAAACTTTTACCTTTCTCAATAATCAACCTAAATTTAATTATTCATGCCATAGACTGTACCAGTCAAATACAAAATAGAAAATCTGAAAGGGAAGAGAAACCCATGTCATTTATAATTGACCATGGTCAAGTATAAAGTATAAAAATATTAAAATTATTAAAATATTAATACTCATTTTTACCATTATTCATGCACCTGAAAAGTATTGGGTGATAAGAAATACATTTAAGTTATACTGCATGAGGGTTGAAAATAATTGAAAATAGTTGAAAATAGTTTATTTGGGGTTGAAATTTTATCAGTGAAACAATCTGTAAGGTACATACATTGTGAGCAAGATAGCAAGAATATTTTGATACAAAGTATTTGTGAAACTAAAGGTAGTTAGTGTGCACTGGATTTGTCTCCAATTCAATTCATTTTTACAAATACCAACAAAATCTTTCTCCTTTTCATAATATTCAGAAAGAAGAGAGCATATAATGTCAAACTATAATTAACCTTTCTCTATCTAAATCTGGACTTTCCCAACACAAATGTGTATTTATATTCTAATCACAAATCCCCATATATCAGTTGCAGATAGTGGTTGTCAAGTTAATGTGTACCCAACTACTAAAGTTTA
>CAUYRT010073930.1:0-29664 GCA_963574885.1 Lepilemur ruficaudatus | reverse complement strand
GTGCCTGTGCTTGATGAGAAAGGCATCGGGGAGGCCGATAGTGAGTAGCTGAGCAAGAGCAGGGCCCAGACAGCCCCCTCTTTGTGCAGCATCTTTGTGGCTCCTGGTTGCTAGGAGCAGGCGCTTCTGTTGCTAAGCAACGGGAGCCTGCTGGATTAAAACCAATTTCCTGAGTTCACTGGAAGGGGGAGGGAGAGAAAGTGGAATGCAGATGCTCTGGGGAAGCTGATCCCTGCCTGGAAGCTTAGCTGGTACATGTGGGTGGAGGGTGAATACGCACCAGGCACTGAGTATAAAGTCCTAGCGTAAGACTGGCAATTAAAATGCTGATTAGAGTAGTAATGAATGGTAATGCTGTTTCTTTGTGAAACCCCAAGAAAGGCCTGCAGTTCCTGGGATGTTTCTGAGCCACCTGACTGGGCCAGACAGGGACTGGGCAAAGTTTGTCCTCCAAAGACAGAGGATCAGAGCATTTTAGGGTTAATGGGGACAGTAGAAGAATGACAGCGTCCTCTTCTCTTTGCTTAGATAATAACCCCAGTGATGACAGGGAGCTCCCTTCTTCCTGAGGCAGACCTTTCTGTACCCTTAGATAGTACTTTTTCTGTGAAACCCAAGTCAGCATCCCTAAAGCACCTTCCCATAGGGGCCTAGGGAGCTACCCCAATTTGCTTTGCTGTAGAGCCTGTCTCTTCTGTGAGTTCCACTCCCCACTTCTAGTCACCTCTTAGGGGATAGACTTGGGGTGGGGAACATGGGGAGGTGACTCATTTGCTCCCTTCGGATCCCCTTCCTCCTACCCTTCATTAGTCTTCTTAAAGGATGGGTCACTCAGGTAGTCAAATTTGCCAAAAGTGTCTAAGAACAAATTCCTGCCCCAGATTCTAGGCTTCTCCTACTGTGCTGCTTAGGTGAGGACCTCCTGGCCCAGAGCAGGGTCTTTGAGTTAGAGGGAGAGAAGAAATCTATATGGAGGAAGTTCACAAACTTAACAGAGAGGGTTCTAGTTCCAGAATAGGGTGTGAGGATCCCTGTGGACCCTAGAGAAACAACCATAAGTGGTAAAATTTATTTTAAAATTAACCATTTAAGGTCTCTAGAAATTGTCCTAATTGCCTACAGCAAATAGAGCAAAATTTATTTAAGAAATTATAGCAAATCTTGGTAAGAATAATAAGAGTTTATGGCATTTCAGCCATGACCTGCTCCCATCCCTAATCCCCAGCTTAGTGTAATGAAAGTTCTATTATGGTTGGGTGTGGCCAATAACATGGAACTCTCTCTTCTTTCAGCTCCTAGTACAGGGCAACAGTTTGACCTCAGGAGGGGTAGGCTGCTGAAATCTCTCATCCTTTTCCCCAAGCTCCATGTAGCAGAAGCTTTATTCCTTTCAGTTTGAGCCAAGAGGACTGGGGAACCCTTCCCCTACTCAGCTCCCATTGGTAGGGTATTTTCTACTCCAGGCATGACAGGCCGATAATATTGTATGTCTGATAACCTCTGCCCCAGCTCACTCATAGGGTGAAGGTTCCATGCTAGGAAAGACAAGTGGAGAAAAGCAGTGGCTACCATTCCTGCCCAGCACCCTGCTCATAGAGCAGGGGTGTCACTCTGGAAGAAGCAGGCTGCTCTTCCTACCAGGGTAGTAGAGCAGAGATTCTGCCTAAAAGGAGAGACAAGTTTAAGAGTGGAGAGCTCCTTAGTTCCCCCTGAGAGGACTGCCTTTATTTGTAAAAGAGAGTGGAGAAATTTTTGCCTAAAGGGTATTGTCAGGAACAATGACATTCTTGGTGGTATGTAATCAAGAGGGAACTGGGAACTCTATGATTCTAGTAGCAACTGCAGAATAGTAGACCTGCCAGAAATTTAACAGAGAGAAACAGGGAAGAAACTAAGAAGAACCCTTTTAGAGTCTGAGCAAGCCTCAAAGACTGGTAACACCCTGCCCCTGCAAAGGGCCCAACTTTAATTGGATCAGATTGTGGAATAATTTATACCCCAGGGCATTGTTAAAAAACAATAGCACAATTAAGAAGCAATTAGTGGAGATTAATAGCTGGGTGTGATATCACTAAAGATAGATCATTCAGAAGCTAAAAAGAAGCTCATTCAGTGAAAGAGACAAAGAACCCCACTAAAACTACAGTAATCATTGGTTATAGATATTGTGTACATGTCCAAGGCTGTGACCGCTGAAGAGCAACATGGAAGCTATATACTGCAGGGAAATAGACTTCATTGAACTAGTCCAGCTAAGTTAGTAACAGTATTTAGATTCACTGTATTACCTGAAATGTGCAGTTTTCAACAAATTATGAGACATGCAAAGAAACATGAAAGTGTGGACCATTAACAGGAAAAAAAGCGGGCAATAGAAATTGCCTTGAGGAGGCCAGATGTTGGACTTAGAAGACAAAGTAGCTATTATGAATATGTTCAAAGAACTCAGGGAAATTATGCTTAAAGAACTAAAAGAATGTATGATGACAATGTTTCATCAAATAGAGAATATCAACAAAGACATAGAAATTATAAAAAAAGAACCAAAAAGAAATTCTGGTGTTGAAAAATACAATAACTGAAATAAAAAAATTGATGGAAGGGCTTAATAGATTTTGGGTGGCAGAAAAAATCAGCAAACTTGAAGATAGGTCAATGCATATTATGCAAATTGAAGCTGACTGAGAACACTGAATGCAAAAAATGAACACAGCCTCATAGAAATGTGACACACCATTAAGCACACCAATATATATGCAACGGGATTTCAGAAAGAGAGAGGAGAGAGAAAGGAACAGAAGAAAACATTAAAAAATAATTTAAAGTCCCAAAATTTGAAGAAAAACATTAAACTAAACATCTAAGAAGCTCTATAAATAACATGTAGAATGAACACAAGGAGAGACACTGCACACACATTATAGTCAAAATGTTGAAAGTTGGATAACCTGACCATGTGATGCCTTCCACCATGTTATGATGCAGCAAGAAGGCCCTCACCAGATGCAGACTCTCAATCTTGGATTTCCCAGCCTCTACAACTTGGCAATATAGGTGACCAGAGACGCCAGCTATCAGAATGTCTAGTAAGAAGAAGTTTTAGATGAAAGAGAATAAACGAACAGACAGACAGACATAGATTGGATGTGGGTCTGAAGGAAGGGTGCCAGAGCTCTCAGGAGACTTCAGGGGAAGAAGTTGTGGTGCAGCACAAGAAGGAGCAAGGTATTTGCAAAGATCAATCCCCGAGGGGGTTAGAGTCCAGCAAGAAGGGTAGGTGTAGTGGTTTGATCCTCCTTCCCTTGCATCTCTGACAGTCAGTGGGTTCCTGAGCTGCTGGAGAGACTTTCTGCCCACATGAGCCCAGAGGCTGCTGCTGCCAGTGAGCTGGGAACTACTTGTGGACAAGGCACCAGCCTCCCAGCCTCCCTGCTTCCCACCCCCACAGACCCAAGCCGGGACAGAAGGCACCATATTGCTTCTCTGCCCACAGTGCATTTTTGTCCTCCCCAGAGGGTTTCAAATCCTCAGGTTTTGTCCTGCTCGTTCCCACACAGACATTTCCCAACATTGGCCCAGACTGCAGGAGCCACAGGGGTCCAGTGGGTCCTGGGTGATATGTGTGACTCTAGAGCCTGGACATTCTGGGTAGACTGCCTCTCCAGAGTCCTAGAGTTCCTCCATATAGATTCTATTCCTCCCCTCCCCAACCCACAACTGCCATGAGAGACAATTGAGCCAAGACACTGAGGCTTCCACAGAGAGTAGGGCTCAGGCCTTTCCTCTTGGGGTCCTTCAGTGGACTGAGGGGTGCTAAGACTGTGAGTTCCCTGCTCACTGGCCCTCCCTGGTGCTGCTTGCCCAATGGCTCCATCAGAGCAGGGCATGTCCTGAGGTGGAGGGACATCAGTCCTGCTCAAGTACCCCATGGGTGACTTAGGACCAGCATGCTTCTCCCTAGCATGGTCAGGAATTGATCTTCTTAGTCTTGGGAGGTGAGGGAGCCCATGTGGGCAGATCTGGGGGGAGAGTGCAGTCTGAGTTCTAGCTGTGGTGTGCTTGTGGGGCACCCCCTCCCCCACAGAAAGGCCACAGCCTCAGCTCAGGCCAGGATCCAGGCCTAGCACCCCAGGTATCAAACAAGAGGCCAGATGAGAAGGAATCAGTGAAAGAAATCCAGAAACATGAAAAATCAGAGCAAAAGGATACCCCCAAAAGAACACAATAACTCCTTACCAATGGATATGAGCCAAAATGAAAAGATTGAAATGACAGATAAAGAATTTCAAATATGGAAGCTCAGTGAAACACAAGAGAAAACAGAAACCCAACACAAAGAAACCACAAAAACAATGCAGGCAATGAAAGAAAAATTTAATAAGGAAATTGAATTATTAAAAAAATCAAACAGAACTTCTGAAATTGAAAACTTCATTCAAGGAAATACAAAACACAGTGAAAAATCATAAGAATAGGTTTTAAGAATAGGCTAGATCAGGCAGAAGAAAGAATCTCAGAGCTTGAAGACAACACCTTTGAGTTAAACAAGTCAATCAAAGAGAAAGAACTGAGAAACAAGAGTGATGAACAAAACCTACAAGAAATATGGGATTATGTAAAGAGGCCTAACATAAGAATCATAGGCATCCCTAAGGGTGAAGAAGAAGATACATAAGTATTGGAAAACCTATTTGAGGGAATAATTGAGGAAAATTTCCCTGGCCATGCTAGAAATCTAGATGTCCAGGTACAAGAAGCTCAACGGACACCTGGGAGATTCATTGTGAAGAGACAATCACCACAACACCTACGTGTCAGATTGGCCAAAGAGAGCACAAATAAGGCACTCTGATGTGCTGTAAGGTGAAAGCAGCAGATAACTTACAAGGAAAACCCATCAGACTAACTGCAGACTTCACAACTGAGGCCTTGTAAGCCAGAAGGGACTGGGGCCCCGTTCTCAGTCTTCTCAAACAATAATGCCTGGCCTAGAATTTTGTATCCTGCAAAATTAAGTTTCTTATATAAGGTAGAAAGAAAGACTTTCTTCAACAAGCAAACACTGAGGGAATTTGTCAAGACCAGGTCTGCCTTGCAGGAAGTACTCAGAACTGCATTATACATGGATCAGCACAATAAATACCCACCAGTATAAAAATCACCTAAAAGCTAAAGGTCAGAGATTGGACACCATAATGGCTCAAGAAGTAAAACAAAGCAATAAAGTTATACTTAACAGGATGAACAGAAATCCACCCCACTTATCAATTCTTTCAATAAATGTGAATGGCTTGAACTCCCCACTCAGGACACATAGGCTAGCTGAATGGATAAAAAAAAAATACAAGCCAAGTATGTAGTGTCCCCAGGAAACACATCTAATCCACAAGGACTCATTCAGACTCAAGGTGAAGGTATGAAAACAATATTCCATGCAAATGGAAATCAAAAGAAAGCTGGTATAGCCATTGTCATATCAGATAACATAGACTTCAAGACTTCATAGACTTTACTTCAGCAAAAGTAAAGAAAAAGATGGTCATTATATAATGGTGAAGGGAACAATTCAATAAGAAGATATGACAATTCTAAATATTTATGCACCTAACACAGGCGTGCCTAGATTCATAAGGCAAACCCTACTTGATCTAAACAAAATGATAAACAGCAGCATCATAATAGCCAGGGACTTCAACATCCCACTGACAGAATGGGAGAGATCCTCCAAGCAGAAAATAAGCAAAGAAACAATGGAATTAATTGGAACTCCATAAAAAATAGGCCTAACAGACATTTATAGAACATTCTACCTCAAAACCACTGAATATACATTCTTCTCATCAGCTCATGGAACATTCTCTAAGATCTATCATACCCTAGGCCATAAAACATGTCTCAACAAATTTTTTAAAAATAGAAATTATATGATGTGTCTTCTCAGACCACACTGGAATAAAATTAGAAATCAATTCCAACAGAACCTTTCAACTCTACACAAAATCATGGAGATTAAAAACCTACTGTTGAATAGTTATTGGGTCAAAGAGGAAATTAAGATGGAAATCAAAAGATTCTTCAAACTAAATGATGAAGGGGACACAAGGTATCAAAATTTGTTGGATTCAGCAAAATCAATCATAAGAGGAAAATTCATAGCCCTAAATGCCTACATCCAAAAGACAGACAGATCACAAATCAACAGTCTATGAATCATCTCAAGGAATTGAAAAAGAAAGAGCAAACTAATCCCAAACCCAGCAGAAGAAAAGAAATAATGGTCAGAACAGAACTAAATGAAATTGATAACAAAATAATTATATAGAAGATTAATAAAACAAAATGTTGGTTCTTTGAAAATATGAACAAAATCAACAGGTCTCTCAGTAGATTAACCAGAAACAGAAAAGAAAGGTCCCTAATAAGCTCAATCAGAAATGAAAAAGGCGATATTACAACTGATACTATGGAAATACAAAAGATCGTCTCTGAATACTACACAAATGCCTATGCACATAAACTTGAAAATGTTTAGGAAATGCACAAATTCTTGTAAAAACACAGCCTCCCTAGGCTTGATCAGGAAGAAATGGAACTCCTGAACAGACTAATATCATCTAATGAAATTGAAGCAGCAATAAAAAATTTTCTAGCAAAAAATAGTCCTGGACCAGATGTTTTCGCAGATGAATTTTACCATACCTACAAAGAAGAACTGGTACCTATACTGCAAAAATTATTTCATAACGTAGAGAAGGAAGGAATCCTCCCCAACTCATTATATGAAGCCAATATCTCCTTGATAACAAATTCAGAAAGGACATAACAAAAAAGAAAACTACAGGCCAATATCCCTCATGAATATAGATGCAAAAATTCTCAATAACATCCTAGCAAACCAAATTCAGCTGCACATCAAAAATAAATAAATAATCCACCATGATCAAGTGGCCTTCATCCCAGAGATGCAAGGATGATTCAACATACACAAATCTGTAAATGTGATTCACCACATAAATAGAAGCAAAAACGAAGACCATATGATCCTTTTGATAGATGTAAAAAAAGCATTTGACAAAATTCAGCACCCATTTATGATAAGAATGTTTAACAAAATAGGCATAGAGAGAATATACCTCAATATTATAAAAGCTATACACAACAAACCCACAGCCAACATCATACTGAATGGGGAAAAATTGAAAGCATTCCTGCTTAGAACTGGAACCAGACAAGGTTGCCCTCTATCACCACTTCTATTCAACATAGTGCTGGAAGTACTAGCCAGAGCACTTAGACAAGAAAAGGAAATCAAGGTTATCCAAATGGGGACAGAAGAGGTCAAACTATAACTCTTTGCTGATAATATGATCTTATATCTATAAAACACCAAAGAATCTGCCAAGAGACTCCTAGGTTTGATAAATAAATTCAGCAAAGCCTCAGGTTACAAAATCAATGTACACAAATCAGTAGCATTCCTGTACATTAACAAAGACTCAATATCGTTCACAATGGCAACAAAGAAAATAAAATACTTCTCAATATATTTAACCAAGGAGGAGAAAGACTTCTACAGGGAGAACTACAAAACAATGATGAAGGAAATTGCAGAAAATGTCAAGAAATGGAAAAAACAGGGCTGGGCGCAGTGGCTCATGCCTGTAATCCTAGCATTCTTAGCATATCTGATCTTTGACAAAGCAGACAAAAACATACACTGGCGAAAGGAATCCCTATTCAATCAATGTTGCTGGGGAAATTGGATAGCCACATGTAGAAGACTGAAATAGGATCTGTACCTGTCACCACTCACAAAAATTAATTCTTGATAGATAACAGACTTAAACCTAAGGCATGAAACTATAAGAATTCTATAAGGGCCGGGCGTGGTGGCTCATGCCTCTAATCCTAGCACCCTGGGAGGCTAAGGCAGGAGGATCGCTTGAGGTCAGGAGTTCGAGAACAGCCCGAGCAAGAGCGAGACCCCGTCTCTACTAAAAAATAGACAGCATTAGCTAAGCAACTAAAAATAGAAACAAATATAGCCAGGCATGGTAGTGAGCACCTGTAGTTCCAGCTACTTGGGAGGCTGAAGCAGGAGGATTGCTTGAGCCCAGGAGTTTGAGGTTGCTGTGAGCTAGGCTGATGCCACGGCACTCTAGCCTGGGCAACAGAGCAAAACTCTGTCAAAAAAGAAAGGAAAAGAAGGGAAGAGAAGGGAAGGGAAGGGAAGGGAAAGGAGAGAGAGAGAGAAAGAGAGAAAGATTTCTAGAAGAAGACATTGTAAAAACTCTTATAGATATTGTCCTAGGCAAAGAATTTATGAAGAAGACCCCAGCAATCACAGCAATGAAAAAAATAAATAAATGAGACCTGATTAAATTTAAAAGCTTCTGTACAGCCAAGGAAACAATCAATAGAGTGAATAGACAACCTACAGAATGGAAGAAAATATTTGCGTGCTATATGTCCAACAAAGGGCTAATAACCAGAATCTACAAAGGACTCAAGGAAATCAACAGGAACACATCAAACAACCCCATTAAAAAGTGGGCAAAAGATATGAAGGAACCTTTTCTAAAGAAGATAGACTAATGACCAATAAATATATGAAGAAATGCACAATATCTCTAATCATCAGGGAAATGAAAATCAAAACCACAGTGAGATGCCATCTAACTCCAGTGAGAATGGTTTTTCTCAAAAAGTCCCAAAACAACAGATGTTGGCATGGATGCAGATAGATAGGAACACTTATACACTGTTGGTGGAACTGCAAACTACTTCAACCACTATGGAAATTAGTATGGACATAACTCAAAGAACTAAAAAATAAATCTTACACCTAATAAACAGTCTCTCCCCTAAACTCCCAGCCCCCAGCTCCTGGTGACTAGTAATCTGCTTTCTTTCTCAATTAATTTGCCTATTTTGGACATTTCATAGAAAAGATTTTTGGTTGAGACTTATGATGAGAAATAATGGTCAGAACAGAACTAAATGAAATTGCATTTACTTTTGCACAGTTTGAATTGTGTTGATCATTTAGTTCCAATTTGATCCAGCAACCCCACTACTGGGTATTTACCCAACAGGAAAGAAGACATTTTATAAAAAAGACATTTGCACTGGAATGTTTATAGCAGCACAATTCACAATTGCAAAGATGTGGAAACCACCCACGTGCCCATCAATATATGAGAGGGTTAATAAAATGGGGTATATGTATACCATGGAGTTCTACTCAGCCATAAAAATGGTGAACTAATACTTTTTGTAACAACCTGGATGGAACTGGAGACTATCCTCCTAAGTGAAGTATTGCAAGAGTGGAAAAACAAACACTACATGTAGTCACTATTAAATTGGAACTAAATGATCAACAGTAATGTGTACATATGGTAGTAAAATTCAGTGGAAATCAAGCAGGTGGGAGGAGGAGGAGGGGACGGGTAAATTCACACCTAATGGGTATAATGCACAGTAACTGGGTGAAGGACATATTTATAACTTTGACTCAAACTGTGCAAAAGTAATTCATGTAACCAAAACGTTCGTACCCCTGTAATATTCTGATATAAAAAAATGTTGAAGGTCAAAAACAAAGGTAAATCTTGAAAGCAGCAAGTGAAAGTTTTGACTCATCACGTGCAAGAGAAATTCCAAGAAGATTAACAGCTGACTTTTATCAGAAAGAATAGAAGGCATAGAGTGATGGCATATTCAAAACAATGAAAGGAAAAAAAAGTCTCAACCAAAAATCTTTTCTATGAAATGTCCAAAATAGGCAAATTAATTGAGAAAGAAAGCAGATTACTAGTCACCAGGAGCTGGGGACTGGGAGTTTAGGGGAGAGACTGTTTATTAGGTGTAAGATTTATTTTGAGAGTTATGAAAACGTTCTGGAAGTAGATAATGGTAATGGTTGCAAAACATTGGAAATATATTTAAAAGACTGAATTGTACACTTTAAAAGGATGAATTTTATGGTCTGAGAATTTTATCCCAATAAAAAATTTAAAAATAGCTTCCTTTTGCTCTCCTTTTGCTGTGACAGTGGGTCTTGTCGTCATCTGTGGCATATGTATCTCACTCTGTAAACCTGTATCTGCTCTTGCTCTATAACCCAATCTTTCTCTCCTCAATAAACTTCATTTTCACGCTTGCCTTAAAAAAATTTAAAAGAAAAATCTCAAATCAATGACCTAACTTTCCACCTAAAGAAACTAGAAAAAGAAGAGCAGACTAAACCCGAAGAAAGCAGAAGGAAGGCAATAATAAAGATTAGAACAGATATAAATAAAACAGATAATAAAAACCAATGAAGAAGGCCAGGCGCGGTGGCTCACGCCTGTAATCCTAGCACTCTGGGAGGCTGAGGCAGGAGGATCGCTTAAGGTCAGGAGTTCGAAACCAGCCTGAGCAAGAGTGAGACCCCGTCTCTACTATAAATAGAAAGAAATTAATTGGACAGCTAAAAATATATAGAAAAAAATTAGCCGGGCATGGTGGCACATGCCTGTAGTCCCAGCTACTCAGGAGGCTGAGGCAGGAGGATCGCTTGAGCCCAGGAGTCTGAGGTTGCTGTGAGCTAGACTGACACCACAGCACTCTAGCCTGGGCAACAGAGTGAGACTCTGTCTCAAAAAAAAGAAAAAAAAAATGAATCTAGACACAGACTTTATACCCTTCACAAAAATTCACTCAAAATTAATCATAGACCTCAATGTAAAACAAAACTCAAACTCCTAGAAGATAATATAGGGGAAAATCCAGATGACCTTGGGTGATGACTTTTTATATACAACACCAAAGGCACAATCTATAGAAGAAAAAATTGGTAAACTGGACTTCATTAACAGTAAGGACTTTTGCTCTGTGAAAAACACTATCAAGTGAATGAGAAAAGAAGACATAGACTGAGAGAAAATATTTGCAAATGACATATCTGATAAAGGACTGTTGACTAAAATATACAAAGAACTCTTAATACTCAACAAAAAAGAAAAGAAACAACTGGATTTTAAAAAAGGCAAAATATCTGAAAAAATACTTCACCAAAGAACATATACAGATGGCAAATAAGCATATGAAAAGATGCTTGACATCATATGTCATTACAAATTGCAAATAAAAACAAAGAGATACCACTACACACCTGTTAGAATGGCCAAAATCCAAAACACTGGTAACACCAAATGCTGGTGGGGATATGAAGCAACAGTAACTCTCATTCATTGCTGGTGTGAATGCAAAATGGTACAGCCACTTTGTAAGACAGTTTGACACTGTCTTAAAAAACTAAACATACTATTACTATACGATCCAGCAATTATGCTCATTGGTTTTTACCCAAGTGAGTTGAAAACCTATGTCCACACAAAAACCTGCACATGATTGTTTATAGCAGCTTTATTCATAATTGGCAAAACTTGGTAACAACCAAAATGTCCCTCAATATGTAAATGGATAAATAAAGTATAGTACATCCAGACAATAGATTATTATTCAGCACTGAAAAGAAATGAGCTATCAGGCCATGAAGAGACACGGAAGAATCTTAAGTGCATATTACTAAGTAAAAGAAGCCAATCTGAAAAGGCTACATACTGTGTGATTCCAACTATACAACATTCTGGAAAAGGTAAAAGTATAGAGACAGTAAAAGGATAAGTGGTTGCTGGGGGTTCAGGGGGAGGGAGAGATGAATAGGCAGAGCACAGGGAATTTTTAGGGCAGTGAAACTATTCTGTGTGATGCTATAATGGTGGACACATGTCTTTATACATTTGTCAAAACTTATAGAATATACAACGCCAAGAGTGAATGCCAATCCAAACTATGGACTCTGGGTGATAATGATGTGTCAATGTAGGTTTATCAATAGTAACGAATGTACCACTCTGGTGCAGGATGTTAACAGTGAGGCACAGCTATGAATGGAGTACGGGGTATGTGGAAAATGTCTGTACCTTCTGCTCAACTTTGCTGTGAACCTAAAACTGCCCTAAAAAGTAGTCTTTGAAAAAAAATTTTTGTAGAGATGGGGGGGTCTTGTTATGTTGCCCAGGTTGGTCTCAAACTCCTGGCCTCAAGCAATCCTCCTGCCTCAGCCTTCCAAAGTGCTGGGATTACAAGCATAAGCCTCCATGCCTGGCCAAAAATAGTCTTTAAAAACAAACAAACAAACAGAAAATAGGCCAAGGGTTTGAATAGACATTTTTCCAAAGAAGATGTACAAATGGCCAAAGAGCACATGAAAAGATGCCTAACATCTTTAGTCATTAAGGAACTGCAAATCAAAACCAAAATGAGATACCACTTCACACCCCACTAGAATAGCTATTTAAAAAATACAAAAAAAATAACAAGTGTTGGTGAGGAGGCATAGAAATTGAAATACTCATATGTTGCTGGTAGGAATGTAAAATGGTTCAGCCATTTTGGAAAACATCTTGGCAGCTCCTTAAAATGTTAAACATAGAGTTACCATATAACCCAACAATTCTACTCCTAGGTATATACTCAAGACAAATAAAAATATATATCTATTAAAAAACTTGTACATGAATGTTTATAGCAGCATTATTCATAATAACCAAGAAGTGGAAACAAACCAAATGTCCATGAATTGATGAATGGATGAACAAAATATGGTATGGTATATCTATATAATGGGTATTAATCAGCCATAAAAAGGAATTAATTAACTAATACATGCTATGACATAGAAGAACCTTGAAAACATTTTGCTAAGCGAAAGAAGCCAGTCAATAAAGACCATATATTGCATGATTCCATTTATATGAAATATCCAGAATATGCACATTTACAGAGACAGAAAATATATTAGCATTTGCTAAGGTCTGGGAGAGGGGCAATGGGGAGATTGGGGTGGTGGTGGCTAAAGGGTATGAGTTCATTTTGGGGAGATGACAATGTTCTAAAATTGTGGTGATGGTTGCACAATTCCATGAATTTACTAAAAACCATTGAATTGTACAGTTTAAATGGGTCAATTGCATGGCAGATGAATTTTGTCTCAATAAGGCTGTTATTTAAAAAAAAAAAAAAAGCTTAACCGAACAGGTGATCTTTGAATTAAGCCCTGAAGGACAATTAAATAATCAAGAAGTAGAGAAAGGCATTCCAAGCTGATAGACCAGCATGAACAATGGTTTGGAGGCTTGAAATGTGAATGATATGGTGTGAATGAAGAAAGTATGTGTGAGTGGTTTAGGTGGGGGTTGGGTGGAAGAAGGAGAACCTGGGAAAGTCACCTAAGAACTTGAACAGCATGCTTAGGAGTTTGGATCTAATCTCACTGAGTCTACAGGGATTCATGAGCGGTTTCTGGGCTGGGAACTGAGAAAGTCAGATTTCCATGGAGCATGCCTGACAACAATCAGTCTGTAGGCTATATGGAAGGAAGCAAGAATATCTTTTGTAAACTGGTAGACTTTCATGTACTATGTAGTCTACAAAGGCTGTCCCTGGGGGCTTTCTTAATTGTCTTCTCTGAGTTGCCTCCCTCAGGGCCTGTTCTGAGCTTTGTTCCCACAGGGCCTTGCCTATACTAGGATTTTATTTTTGGAAAATTAAGCGTGCACAGGCTTCAAGCTCCAAAACAATTACCTAAAGGTAGCATTTCTGTTTCTGAGATATACTTTGGATGCAAGTGCCCGGAGCCGACCAGGCAATGTTCAAACCAATTCTAGATATAGCCACAAAGTCCAGGTTATGGGTCTTGATGTGCTTTCTGCATGTCCCTCACCCTCCCACACACACATATTAACTTGGGATATTCTCTTTGTTTGAAAGCTTTCCTTTCACCCTTAGCCCTAGACCCAATTCCCGGCTCTACCACTAATCCACTGTGTGGTCTAGATCACGTTTTTTACTCTTCTGGGTCTTGGTTTCTCTGTCTATATCATGAGGAATTCTCAAAAGATTATCTCTAAGGTCCCTTACCACTTTCCACCTTAGCTTTCTCTAGATGGAGCTAAGCCTTAGTGGGCAGTGGAGGGGCAGAAAGATGGAGAAAGGAAAGAATATGGAGGAGAGGAGCAGGCCCTTAAAGGACCTTATACCTCTCTCTCTGGCTGAGAGCTATCTGGGTATACGGTGACCTAGTTCAGCCTGGGAAGGGTAGGGGCTGTACCCAAGCCAAACATGCTCACCTTAACCTGGCATATGACCCTGGGAATTTCCACTTTCAAATCCAAAATGCACTTCATATTTCCCAATGTTTTTTGTGTCCCCAAATCTCAGGAAAGCATATTATTTCCCAGAAGAGCATATCATTTCGAGTAAGATAGGAACCCATAGGAAGCATGTCCTTCATTAACACCATGAACAGTCTACTGGAAAATGGCAGGAAGACCAAAAGGGTGTTGGAGCTTGGGCTTGACTGAACTATAGTGAAGATCCTTGTCCTGGTCCATTTCATCTGTCTTTAAGGAGTTTTAGGTTCCCATCCATACTTCACCAAGGCCATATTACTAGAGAGAAATGACCCAGAAAAGAAGGCCTACCACTTCCACAAAGGAGCCATGGCTTGAAAGGTTGGTATGGCAGTGCCAAAGAAACTGGGAAGCCAGGTTTGGAGGCAGCAAGTGAGGTGGAGCTGGCCAAGAGAGGGGGGATTTCCTGGGGCACCCCTGTGGGTGCTGAAGGGAGCATAATGGCCATCTACGTTAGCAACTTCTAAGAGGGGTATCACGTAGTAAAGTAGGAGTGGAGGAAAGGAGAGAAGTCTTTGAGTGAATCCAAAACCCTCAAAGAAATTCTAGGTTGACGAGGATAAGGCAGGTCAAGGTGGCACAAGTTTACTGAATTGCAAAAGTTCCTATTTGGCTATATTAGCTTTTACTAACGAGAAGTTCTGACTGGCAGTTATGCCTTTGGCTAGTAAGGTGAGGAAATGAAGTATCATGTAATTAATGTATTTATTGGTAAAAAAAAAAATCTTGCAAAATACATGGCTCAGGAGGGGAAATATTTTGAAAGGTGAAACATTTGAGAACTTCTGATGGGACCCAAACATTTCACTTTATTGATACTTACGAGGAAACTGAGATCCAAGAAGGAGAAGTAACTTGTTTGATGTCACATGGTGAGTAGTCCCATCAGACCTGAAGCCCAGGTCCCTTAACCACCAGCCAGAACCCTTTTTCCTCTACTCCATTTGACTTCAGAACTGCCTGTTCCCCCACTCTGGAAAAGTTCATTGAATTGAACAAAACTCACCAGTTTTGCCAGGAAAGTATCTGGCTCTACTGGTTCCCTAGTTATAAAGTAATCTGGGTTGGCAGAACAGAACCTGGGCTTAAATGACTAAAATCCCCCCAAGGCCATGTCACTAAGTATTGTGACAAAGCCATGGGTTTCCAGACCACACTAAACCCATAGCAACCCTAACTTAGATTAGGACAATGTCATGGTCTCAACCCAAGCCACAGGTTCCAGAGCTCCCAGATCCCTCTTACCAGGTAAGTGTTTTATTTTGCCCCTAATGTTACTGAAATGGTGCTCAGAGTAGCTGTGGCTGGGGTGAAGCTTGGTAAATAAATCTAGGGAAGGGCAACTTTGTTTTTGCCACATACAAGAAGGTAACTGCTCTGTGGCAAGGAGAGGCACTGAGAATGAGATCCTTCAAAGAAGCATGAGTTTGCAGTCAATTCCAGATAAAATACTATTGGTCTTCCCTATCGATGGTTTCTGCATCTATGGATTCAACCAACCTCAGACGAAAGTTTTTGGGGGAAAAAATGGATGGTAGCATCTGAACATGTACAGATGTTTTTCTTGTCATTACTCCCTAAACAATACAGTATAACAACTATTTACATAGCATTTACATTTATTAGGTACTATAAGTAATCTAGAGATGATTTAAAGTATATGGGAGGATGTACATAGTTTTAATGGAAATACTACACCATTTTTTATAAGGGATTGAGCATCTGTGCATTTCTATATCTGCGGGGATCCTGAAACTAATCTCCCACGGATACCGAAGGATGGCTGTACATGGCTGTAGGGAGTCAGGGAAGAGGGTGGAGAATGCTGTGGTCTGATCAGATGTTTGCTTTCAAAGCTTTTTAGAAGCCAGGTCTAGAAAAAGCTTGTAAAGACAATACCAGTAAAAAAAATTCATACCAGCCACAAGAACCAGGGCTTTGAAGCATTGGTGGGAGAGTATGGAATCTGAATCCACCGCCCATCCGGACTCCTGAAACCGTGGGGGGCCTTGGATGGAACATGCCCCCTTATTCCTAGGCTTTCCCAAGAATGGCGCTGCCTGCTGGGTTTGCAGTTCTCTTGGTTCCCTTCTCTTCTCTCCTTGGAGGTGGTATTCACCAGCCCTCTTCCACCAGATAAGGACATCTTGTTCTTCCTGATCTAGGAGAGCAAAACAGTTCGCATTCCCCCGGGGCTGGGAGGGCCAGAGAGGGGAAGTTCTGATGTTTGTGAGCAGACCAGTCAGCGCCTGGGAGCCCCAGGGACTCCTGGTCCCCATATCCTCCTCCACCTCCTCGCTCCGTCCCCTCCCCATCTTTATCCTGCTCCCTCACATGGCCATTCATTGCCTAGAGACTAGTGGTAAGCAAAGAACAATGCATCCCACTTCCCTGGAGTTATCTCCCCAATATGAGGGTTGGCTGGGAAAGAAAATTGCAATGTGCTTCTCACTGGGCCTCCCTCCAACCCTCTCCAGCCCTTTCCTGCCTTCCAGTGGGGACTGCCCATGTTCACAAATGCTTTCTCCAACCTACAAAATGGGCTGAGCACCACCCCCAGCCTTGTGGCAGCCCAGAAAAGTGAAATATTGTTCAAGCCGGCCTCGAGGCCTTGGGGAAGAGTATGAAGGGTGGTCAAGGGCAGCAAGAACACGTGGGATTGCAGCAGCTGACGGGGCCAAGGCTTTCCGAAGGGTTCTATTCTTGCCTTTCTCCGCAGTAGTTCATTCTCAAGGACATGTGCATGGACTTCACAGTCCAGGGCAAAGTTTTTGTGCTTGGATCCCTCATTCCAGGCTTCCCCTTTCCATACCGTGGCAAAATCTCTTCAAGCCATACTCTCCTCATGGCCTGAAGAGTAACCCTTGGTTTCTAGATAGCCCTATGGGGCCATTTTAAATTTTATTAATGAAATATAAAATAGGAGTGAAATAAAAGTATGACCATTTCCTTCGGGAGGCCTGGAAGGAAGACATGAGATGAATCTCATATCCTGTTCTATTATTAATAACAGTTTTACACCATGCAATTTCTCCCTGAACCCCTTTCCTAAAACTACAGCTATTTGCTGGCCATAGGCCAGCCCAGCCCTGGCGGCCAGAGTCCACAGAGGAGCAATAGATCTGAAACGGATTATTTTAGGATTGTGTCCCTTGTCCACTCATGGACTTCTAGTCTCCACTAACTGGGTGAAGACCCTAGCCTTTGTCTAGGCCAGTGGGTTTAAAAAGAAATTAATACCATCTTTATTTGATAGTATATTTATTGGTTTGTTTTAGTAAATATAAAATGTTTATGAGGGCTTTTGTCTCTCAGTTTCCCCCAAGAGAACTTTTTTATATATAAAGTCTTAACATTTTTCAACTGAAATTCTGAATGGCTTCAGAAACCCTTTCACGATGCTTGGGAAGGTGAAACTGTAGGATCAGCAATGCATAATAACATCAAAGGATATGAAACATCACCAACAAAAACTGCCCGAAATAGCCTTGAGTACAAAAGAGAAATAGAAATGCAACATTTGCCAAGTCAGTTTCTGCTGAAAACATTTTGAAAATGAAAGTCATCAGTTAAATTTTAAAAACCTTGTAAACGACTTATATATAAATGTTCAGAACCACTTTGTGACAGCCCTAAACTGTAAACAACCCAAATGTCCATCAATAGGCAAATAGATAAAACAAACTGTGATATGGCAACACAATGGAATATTACTTAGCAATACAAAGGAATAAAATATTGATATATATCTTATTTTGAATCTCCAAATAATAATGCTGGATAAAGAACTTCTAGACAAAGAGTAAATACAGTAGGCCAGGCGTGGTGGCTCACGCCTGTAATCCTAGCACTCTGGGAGGCCGAGGCCAGCGGATCGCTCAAGGTCAGGAGTTCGAGACCAACCTGAGCAAGAGCGAGACCCCCGTCTCTACTAAAAATAGAAAGAAATTAATTGGCCAACTAAAAATATAGAAAAAATTAGCCGGGCATGGTGGCACATGCTTGTAGTCCCAGCTACTTGGGAAGCTGAGGCAGGAGGATTGCTTGAGCCCAGGAGTTTGAGGTTGCTGTGAGCTAGGCTGATGCCATGGCACTCTAGCCCGGGCAACAGAGTGAGACTCTGTCTCAAAAAAAAAAAAAAAGAAAAAGAGTAAATACTGTATAATTCCACTTATATAAAATTCTAAATTAATTCTAATTAATCTATAGGTACAGAGAGCAGATCAGTGGTTGTCTGGGAATGGTGGTAGAGGGAGGGATGAACTACAAAAGAGTATGAAGAAACTTTTGGGGGTGGTGGATATGTTCATTCTCTAGATTATTGTAATGATTTCATGAGTACATACATTTGTCAAAATTTACCAAATTATATACTTTAAATATGTATAGTTTATTGTACATCAATTATACCTTAATAAACTATAAAATAATAAGATTTAGAACAAAAATATTAAGTGTAGTAGATGCTGTTGAACTAACTCAATATCCGTTTCTAACCCTCTTCCCTATTTCTGCCACCATTACAGAAGCTACAAAAACTAAATGCTTATTTTTTCAGATTTACTTACAGCTGGATGTTAGAAAGTTAAAACCTTTCTAAATCCATGGAACCCTTTTTCCTTTCCAACTGCAATCTTACACTGAAGAGCATTGTATAAATTACATAAAAGCAGGAATGCTCTGGCATGACGGAGGTACTTGTCAGCCTATCGGAATCTCCACTGGGTTTTTTTCTCATTTATTTTCTCCCCCCTCATACTCTCCCTCTGCAGTAGTCCCTGGGGAGTTCTGAATAATCTTTTTAGTTATGCAGATCTCTTCTTTCCCAGGCTAGCTATGATCTTATTATCCTAAAAGGTCCAATCCCTCATTTTATAGGTGGCTAAACTGAGTCACGAAGAGATTAAAGGAACCTGTATGTGGTCTCACAAGACACAAACAGAAGTTGGTGGCCCAAACGCTTTGGGCATCCCAGACCAGATCCTGTTGTTGTGCCTGTGGGTAGTGCTTTTGAAAGGCTTTTATTTTGATGGGATTTTTGATTCAGTTTCCTCACAGATGTCTTGAGCCCCTAATGAATTCCTGCTGCACTAGTCCTAAGCACAACTACTTCTCTGTCCCCTGCTCAGTCCTGTTTCTCTTTGGTCATGGTCTTCCAGGCCTGTAAACCTTTTCCCCTTCCTTCTGGAGAAGTCCATTCTCCACAGATTTATAGCAGGCTCAGCAGAGAAGTTGTGAGGTTCTGGGACAAGAACACCAAAACAGAGCCAAAAACTCTGGGTAAAACACTAGCAGTCAGGAGGCTACCAAGGAAGCAAATACCTCAGACCTATGAAGAGAACCTCAAGCCTACAAAGGGGCTGGGGAACGAGAAAGCACAAACAGCTAGATTCTCAGTCATTCTCTGGATGCCTGCAAGGGCTCCACCTGAACCCAGAGGAGCATCTCAGGACCCTCTTTAAGGACACTGGGTCAACAGAGGTGGAGTTTCCGCCACTAGAAGGAAGAGAAGGCAGGAAGAGGGAGTTGGAAGGGAACGGGTAGTTATTAAAGGAGCTGGCCTGGCTTGGGCTGAAAGCCTCAGGAGGAGTCACTCCACTGAAGTAGGAAAGAGTGGAGGCCATTGCAGGGGACAGGGTTAGCTTTAGGGGAGTCAGGGGTTTGGGACAAAGCATCTTGGCTTCTCTAGATGGGGCTGGAGATGGGATTAAGCCTGAATCTCTCCTAGGAGGTACTGTAAGTGATTAAGTTTCAAATCTCAGGGGGGTGGTTTCTATCAACACAAAGCTAAGAGCTGGAATGCACTTGCAACCTTACAATTTCTTTAATTTGGTAATGATACCAGAGCCCCAGATCCTCTGTTCCTCTGTATCTGTTGTTTAGCAGCAGGCCCATCCCAGGCAAAGAAGCAAGGTAAAGAAGACTGTAACTCCAAAAGAGCCTTCTTGCAAAAGTAGGTCACCATGTGTGTTGCCTAGCACTGCGTGTGAGGGAACCGCCAAGCAAAGCTGGAAACAAGCTACACGGAGAAGTCTCACTTGCACGCTCTCTCGCCCTCTCCTTCTATCTCTCTCTCCCACTCTCCCTCTCTCCCCCCACTTTTTATCATAAACACACATGTGCACACGCACACACACACTCCTTCTCCAACACATCATTGTCTTTTAGAAGCACCCGAACACTGCGAGTTCTGAGGAATGGAACTGAAGAAACAGAGAAAAGGTACAGTCACAAAAAATAAGAGCTGAGGCTCAGAAAGGGAAGGTCAGAGAGAGTACTGGGTTTGTCTAACACTTTGCTCTCTTTGTCAGTGGCAAACCTGGAGCTAGATTTCTCTGACTCTCAGTTCCAAAATGGAGAATAGGAGGAAACGAATGCTTCTTAGGCAATACTACAGTATAATTAGACTAAGGAAAGATTGCCTTCCATAAGAAGGCACATAAGACACTAAGTTGGAACATTAAAAATAAAGAAACTTATTTGTCTGAGATCTTGATTTGGAGTAAAGCAGGGCAATGAATTTGGATAATTCACAAAGTCTCTCCAAACCGTAGGGATACTTCTCCAATGTGTAGAGATCTGCTATTTTCTAAAGGTGGCCTGAGGCTTCTCACTACACAGGACCGTGGGTACAGGTCCAGACTCCAGGCCAATACATTTGATTCCACAATGGTCAGAATTTGTGTTAGTCTGGGACCTGAGAGAAACTGACAATAAAATGGGATTAAATGTGCAAGGATTTATTAAGAGAAATGAGAGCAGATGGTGGGGGAGTCTGGGAAGGTTAGGAGGGCTGTGAGACTGTGATGTAAATCTGACCCTGAGTCGGGGAGAAATGGAGGAAGGTAGAGTGGAAGCTTCCTAGTCTGCCCTGCACTCTTAAGAAAGGCTTGGCAAGTCCATCAGGGATTGACGAAGCCCAGGTCAGTCAGCAGTAAGAGGAGTTCCCTGCCTCCCAAGAATGGGCCTATCTTAGTATCTCTGCTGTGTAGCAGGAGTGACCTTGTTGCAAATGCTGGGACAGATTTCAGAGTGCAGCAGCCAAGGCCTTTGGACAGTTATGCTCCCTATAGTTGGAGGTCTGCAAGGTGCATTCTCATGGGTGCCACAGAACTCTCCACCTACTGTATCTCTTCTTTGCCCAGCTGCTGCTGTTTTCCCCACACCCACAGGGCCAGCTGGGGCTCTGAGTCTTTAGAGAGAAAAAACAGAAGAGGACAAACACCAGCAAGCTTCTCTCTGAAGTCTTGGCTCTTTCCTTTCATAGCCCTGTCATCTCAGTGCTTGCTCTGCTGTGTGCTGATGTGCTCATACCCCCGACACTAGTTGCACTCAAAGCCATTCAACTCCAATAGCTCTTCCAGGTACCCTGAGTGCATAGACCCTTATCTGCTCCGGACACTCCTTATCCATCCTATCTTCCTAATCACCTCGGCTGAAGAACACAGAACAAAACAGAGAATGGCCACGAGGTGGGGTGGGAATTAAAGACAGTGTTAGATGCAACTGTCTTCTTCCAACAATGGGTGACTATTGGGACCAGGATAGGGAAAGGTTAGGAAACTAACATTTTGTTTTACTTCCCCCCTCCCTTTTATATACTTATCTTGCTTTACTCCACACAACTGCACTGATACCCGTTGGCCATTTGTATGTCCTCTTTGGAAATATGTCTATCAAGTCCTTCGCCCATTTTTTAATTGGATTATTTGAGGGGTTTTTTTTTTTTTGCTATTAAGTTGTAGAGGTTCCTTATATATTTTGAATATTAACCCTTTCCAGATAAACGGTTTGCAAATATTTTAGTGCACCTGCTTCATAGATGAGAAAACTGAGAATGCATGTAAGCCACTTGCCCACAGTCACACAGCTCTAAGCGGCAGAACCCCCAAATTCACAATGACCTAGAGCCCCAGTGGTGGTGGGGACTCAAATTTTGCCCTTCAGTGAGTGTTTCCTCTTGCAAAACCCCAGGGACTGGCAAGGGTACAGCCCTCTCTGCAAGCTGTTTCCACTAGAGGCCACCACTAGTCAGCATTTCTGTCTGCTGACTTCCATGACTTCAACCCAGCTTCAGCCCCCACAGGGCCACTGCCTCAGCCTCTCCTTCCCAGGATACCTCTCAGCTTCTCGCCTTGATAGGAGGCAGGAAAAACTTTGGATCAAGACCAGGTTATATACACTCCCAATGGGTGCAGTGCACACCATCTGAGGGATGGTCAGGCTTGAAGCTCTGACTCGGGTGGGGCAAGGGCAATATATGTAACCTAAACATTCGTACCCCCGTAATATGCTGAAATAAAAATAAATTAATTAATTAAAAGACCAGGTCAGGGCTCAGTTACAGGTAGAAGCTGGAGCAGAATTTTATAACTGGCTTGAAGAGATCCAGGCAGGGCTCTGGTGAGCCAGCTGAGTTTTCTGGGGACTCCAGGCCACCCATCACCAATGGCACTGAACAGAATAAGCGATTCTCCCACAACACTGTTCCAAAGAGATTTCTTTATTGCTCTAGCTTTGCTTTTACATTTAAAAAGCCCACACAACACCAGTCCAGGAGATTTAACAAGCAAATTCCTGGGCACTGAATCATAGGTGGAGGGAGGTAGAGGAAGGAGCAGAAATCTAACCAAGGGAGGGCATAAAAAGACTAAAATTACAATAGCATCAAAAATAATAAAATACTTAGGAATAAATTTAACCAAGGAGGTGAGAGATCTGTACATTGAAAACTATAAGACATTGATGAAAGAAACTGAAGAAGACACAAATAAATGGAAAGATATCCTGTGTTCATGGATCAGAAGAATTAATACTGTTAAAATGTTCATACTACCCAAAGTGTTCTACAGATTCAATGCCATTCCTATCAAAATTCCAATGGTGTTTGTCACAGAAATAGAAAAAAAATCCTAAAATTTGTATGTAACCACAAAAGACCAAATAGCCAAAGCAATACTGAGAAAGAACAAAACTGAAAACATCACATTTCCTGATTTTAAATTACATTACATTGGTATAACATTCAAAACAGTATGGCACTGGCATGAAAACAGACACTTAAACCAACAGAGCAGAATAGAGAGCCCAGAAATAAACCCAAGCATAGATGGTCAACTAATCTTTGACAAGGGTGCCAAGAACATACGATGGGGAAATGATGGTCTCTTCAATAAATGGTGTTGGAAAAGCTGGATGTACACATGAAATAAAATGAAATTGGACCCTTATCTTACACCATGTACAAAAATTAACTTGAAATGGATTAAAGACTTAAATGTAAGACCTGAAACCATAAAACTCATAGAAGAAAACATAGGGAAAAAAATTCCTTGACCTTGGTCTTTGCAATGATATTTGGATATAACTCCAAAAGCAGAGGCAACAAAAGCTAAAATAAACAATTACACAAAACATGTAGTTTTAAGATTACATAAAATTGAAAAGCTTCTGCTCAGCAAAGGAAAGGATCAACAAAATCATAAGGCAACCTATGGAGTGGGAGAAAATATTTGAAAACCATTTATCTGGAAAGGGTTAATATTCAAAATACATAAGGAACCCCTCCAACTTAATAGCAAAAAAAAAAAAAAAAAAACAACTCAAATAACCCAATTAAAAAATGGGCAAAGGGACTTAATAGACATATTTCCAAAGAGGACATACAAATGGCCAATGGGTATATGAAAAGGTGCTTAACATCACTAATCATGAGGGAAATGCAAATTAAAACCAAAATGAGATATTCACCTCATACCTGTTAGGATGGTTACTATCAAAAAGACAAGAGATAATAAGTATTGGCGAGGTTGTGGAGAAGAGGGAACACTTGTACACTGTTGGTGGGAATGTAAATCAGTACAGCCATTATGGAAAACAATATGGAGCTTCCTCAAAAAATTAAAAATAACAGAACTACCATATGATCCAGTAATTCCACTTCTGAGTATATACACAAAGGAATTGAAATCTGTATCTCAAAGAGATATCTGCACTTCCATGTTCACTGAACCATGATTCACAATAGCCATGATATGACCTCATTAGCGTAGTGTTGAGAAAAAAAATAGACAATAGCCATGATATGGAAACAACCTAAGTGTCTGTTGGATGAATGGATAAAGAAATGTGATACACACACACACACACACACACACACTGGAATATTAGTCAGCCTTAAAAACCAAAGGAAATCCTACCATTTATGACAACATATATGAACCTGAAGGACATTATGCTAGGTGAAATAAGTCAGACAAGGAAAAACAAACACTGTATGATCTCACTTATATGTGAAATCTAAAAGAGTTGAACTCCGAAGCAGAGAGCAGAATGGTGGTTACCGGAGGCTGGGGGTTGTGGGGTATGGGGAGATGTTGGTCAAAGGGTACAAACTTTCGGTTATAAGAGAAATAAATTCTACAGATCTAATGTGTGACTACAGTTAATACTATATTATTAATATATATTTGAAATTTTCTAGGAGTATAGATCTTAAGTGTTCTCACCACAAAAATACATAGTAACTACGTGAGGTGATGGATGTGTTAATTAACTTGATTGTGGTAAATTTTACAAAGTATACATATATAAAATCTCCCATGTTGTACATCTTAAATATATACAATTTTTATTTGTCAATTATGCCTCAATCAAGCTGGAGGGAGGGAGGAATACCACTTAAAAAAACAAAGTGACTATATGTTGCTAAACATAACTGATAATCCCTTCCAGCCTGACTATGAGGATAGGTTTATGTAATATGTTGAAGAGGATGTTTTATTTAATATTACTAATGTTTAATTTTGTGTAATATTTCAATAAATCTCATTTTCTGAAAAAGGAAAGACCACTTGGTGGCATAGAAAAAGCAATACATCTCTACTTACTTATCCCTGGGCGATTCAAGCTTATACATAACTATGAGGGCCCAGAGCCAGCAAGACAACAGGCAAAGAGCTAAATGGGTATTGGGGGTCCCAGTGCCCAGTGTCTCCCTTCTCCCTGCTCTGTTTTGGCTTTCTCTAAAATTCTGCTGTTTAGGAAGCAAGTTCAGTGGGAATGGCAAGCAGATGGGAGGGGGCTGGTAGGTGGTTCTAGATACTCAGCCCCCTTGGAAGGAGCCAGAGAATAGACATGCCTTGGTTGGGGCCTCCAAGAAAAATCAGAAACTGAGGCAAATTGTTTATGGGATTCCCATTGGAGGCAGGTGGTCTTCTTAGAGGCCTTTGTGATGAGTAAAGAAAGAGCAAGAAGACTGGAAGTCAAATACTACTGAGGGAAAAGGCAATGACAAGAGGGTCAATATGGCTCAGAACAGTATCAGTGACCTTGAAACTCATACTTTGACTCCTAGGCCCTTTGATTCCTAGGCCTTCCACATACCAGGGTTGGGGGACTTGCTGAGGTGAAGGGTGGCCTGGAGTCAGTGGAGCAGTAGCTGGGAAGTCTGCTTCATTGGGAGTCGGCCCTTCAGGTCTCCTCACAGATATGACACTTGTTTTCCACAGGGCAGTGATTTTTGATATTAAGTGTACATTGTCAGGCAGCTGGGAGCGGGGAGAAGGGGATGGGTATATTCACACCTAATGGGTGTGGTGTGCACTGTCTGGGGGATGGACATGCTTGTAGCTCTGACTGGGGTGGGGCAAAGGCAATATATGTAACCTAAACATTTGTACCCCCATAATATTCAGAAATAAAAAATATATATAAAAGGATCACCTAGGGAGCTTTGTAAAATATCGCTCCATACCTTATAGATGATGATGATTCAATTGGTTTAGGGTAGGGCCAGGACATTAGTATTTTTTTAAAGCTCCCCAGGGGATTTTGATAGGCTGTTGGGGTTGAGAACTACTGCTCCAGAGGAAGTTCATAAGCTCAGTCTGAGGCCAGGTTGGTCAAGTGATTGGAAGTTGGTGGAGGTAGAGGGATAGGCAGTAGGGAGAGATGGATGCTGTGGGAAGTGCACACTGGCCTATGAGCCAGGAGACCTAGGTTAGGACCATTTCTGCCACTGCTTTACTGTGTGATTCTGGTCAAGTCCCTGTTTCTCTCGGAGCCTCCATGCTTCTACCAGCATGATGAAGGAGACAGACTTGATGGTTCCTAAGGGTCCTTCCAAATTCTTTAACATTCTTTTTACAGGCAGAAGGGAGTCAGTGGCTTTGCTGCCACTTCTTGAAAAAGGTTTGGCCTGCAGGAGAGTGCAAAAGAGCACTCTCTTGGAAGGTCTGGTCCCAGGGAATTATCTACTCACAGCCCAGATTGGGAGGCACGGAAACAGTCTTTAGTTTATCCTAAATTGTGAGCCCACTAGGCAAGGGCAGTGCCCAAGTGTAGGCTCTTTAGAATGCTAGGACCATTGGTAGCACTGCACTTGTTTTTTCTCCTTCTCCTTCTCCTTCTCCTTCTCCTTCTCCTTCTTCTTCTTCTTCGTAGTGGTAGTACAGTGATAACTATCTTAATTTGACATCCAGCTTTCCCATCCTGTGATAATGACAGCTCAAATGTGTCTGCAGCAGCATCCCAAGGAGCTGAAATCATCTCAACTACTCTTTCCTTCATTCTTATTACCGCCTCCTGGGCAGATGAAGGCCCAGGGAGCTGACCTAGAAGTGTACATGGTAACTCATATTTCAATTCACCACCTTCCAAACTCAGGCCTGGCCAAGAATCTTGGCCCACACACTGAACTCTAAGGCTGGCCTCCTGCCCAGTTGGGAAGGAAGAAAAGTACCTTCTTTCACCTCCAGTGTAACTCCTAACCCCCCTTTCTGCACTTTCTTCCCCAGCCAGTGCCCTCCCACCACCTGGCAGTTTCTTCATCCACTTCTTGCCTCTCCCCCACAGCCCTGCTTATGAACTACAGAACACAATCTATTAAATAACAACTTCACCATGCAACAACCACAACTGACACATAATCAGTTATAGTACATTACCTAGATTGGAAGCTGTAGAACTACCTCTGGCTGCTCCCCACATGGCTGCCATGCCCTGGTGTCTCTCCTCTTCAGGTCCCTTCTCCTCTTGCTTCTGACCATGCCCTCTATACCAGAAGTAAAATGTAGGAGGAGCCACACCCCACCTCTTGCACCACCCCTCACCCACGTGGGCCCCCTCTGCGTGGAATGGCCAGACAGACACTTGTCAAGGCCGATCCTCTCCTACCCCTTCCTCATTGCTTCCTCTTACCATCAGCGAGCTTCCCCTACTCTCCCCAGCCAGAAGAGCTTCTAAATGCCCAGGGACCTTTTGCTTCCCCCTCTCATGGCCCTTGGCATTTTCTACTCTGCTTTATAGTTAATCCCCCAACAACCCGCAGACAGCCCACTTGTTGTATGATGTACGTTTTATGACAAGTCAATTAACCTCTTAAGCTGTAGCTGCTCACCAAAACAGGGACTCCCAGATCAAATAAGATGAAACATATGAAAGTATATAGTATATAATCATAATGAAAGTTAATATTCATTGAGTGCTTATATGTACCAGGCACTGTTAAGTACATCATATATATAAATTCACTTAAACCACCAAGCAATACCATGCAATACATACTGTTATTATCCTGATTTTGAGGAAACTAAGACATGCAGAGAGATTAAGTAATTTGCACAAGGATATACAACTAGTAAATTATAGAACTGTAGAATTGGATTTGAACCCAGATAGTCTAGCTTTGGAGTGCCCACTTGTATAACTCAGCCATGCACCTCTAGTGCAGATAATAAGACTTCTATAAAATTGTGAAGCAAAATACAAGAAATGCAATAGAAATTTAGAAATTCAGAGGATAGATTAATATGATCTAGAGCTGCTGAATAAAGCATCATGGAAGGTGTAATGACTTGAATTGGGCCATGAAATATGAATTATGGCAAGGAGGGTAGCATTGGTGAGGGCTTAGTGTAGTCAAAAGCCCAGAGGCAGAAGTACATCTGGGGTACAGGGGGAAAAATAGTGAGGGTATCAGCTTGGCTGGGATGGGACCATAATGGTAGTCAGACAGAGGAAGAACAGAGGAGCAATAAAAGGAATGGCCTGCCCCCAACACAAAGAAATGATAAATATTTGAGGTGATGGATATCCTAATTATCCTGATTTGATCATTACACATTATATGTATGTATCAAAATATCACATGTACCCCATAAATATGTACAATTATTGTGCATCAATTACAAAATATTAGTTAAAAGCTGGGCACAGTGGCATATACCTGTAGTCCCACCTACTGGGGAGGCTGAGGTGGGATGAGTTGAGCACAGGAGTTTGAGGCTGTAGTACATTATGATCATGCCTGTGAATAATCACTGTACTCCAGCCTGGGCAATATAGTGAGTCCCCATCTCTAAGTGAATGAATGAATGAATAAACAAATAGTTTGTTTTAAAAAAGGAATGATCTGGAAAAAAATAAATATGACCTGCTGAGCAAGGGCTATGTAAGCCAATAAAACCAGATTTAAATATGAATGAAGATGGTCAGAGATGGGATGTGTAAGTGGATTAAAAAAAGGTAAGTCAAGATGAAAGGTAAACTGTAACAGAGACAAATGACAGTTTCTGTACTAGTATTAAAAAGCAACCTGCACAGCGGTAGGATAAGGGAGCCAGGCTTTAGCAGAGACATGTGTGAGAGATACCCAGGGGTTTTAGGCAACTGTAAGTTCAATAGCTATCAAGTTGTGAGGAGCTACCCTATTGGAAATCTTGAACTGAGTTGTCCAAAATGTACTGGTCAGAACAAAGGAGATAGTTGTGTTTTCCTCTGCTCTGGGCAGACTACACCTGGGGGGCTGCTGTGGTTCTGGGGCCCCACACTTTAGAACCAACTTGAGGATGTCCAGAGGGGAGTGGACTGTAGACTGAGGATACTTGAAACCATGTTACGTGAGCATTAGTAAAGGAAGACCTGTGTATATTTATATATCTATATATTTTATATGTGTAATAATATATATGGATTTATCACATATGTGCCATAATATAAAATGTACTATATAACTGATATATTTAAAACTATATGTGTGATATTTATATATAATTCAAACAAATTTCACAAAATAGTAATGATCTGTACTCTGCATGACAAACTGACATTTTCTAATGCATTTTATTTATTTTTTCTTTATTGAAGTGTAATTTACATATCATGCCTTTACTCCATTTTAAGTGTACAATTAAATGGTTATTAGTAAATTTGCCAAGTTGTACAGCTATTCACACAAATAAGTTTTAGAACATTTCCTTCCCCCTATTGAGACCCCTAATTCCCATCCCCAAATACATTTCAAGCATGCCCCTCCCCTCCACAGTGCTCACCACATCTAAATTCAGACTGTAACCTTCTAAATTAATTTCATGGGTTACAATGCACACTTCGAAATACATTGCACTAGACAACCTTTGAG
>CAUYRT010073929.1:0-11492 GCA_963574885.1 Lepilemur ruficaudatus | reverse complement strand
CAGCTCCACCCCATGTAGTGGACACCGGGTCATCTCTCAGCCATGTTTGAACAAAGCAGTTCTCAGAACACCTGTTATCACATGGATTGTTTCTTGTTGATCAGCCTCAAGACACCTTGTGACTTGCAAACAAGCCAGGGTTCCTTGACCCACAAACGGGAAAGGGCAAAGGAGGAGACGCGATCGTCAACTCCCTGAGGCAGAGCGGTGAGAACCAGTCCATGCTGAGACGAAAACATTCTGGGAACAGAAAATAGTGGTGAGAAAAGCTGGGGTAGACTGGGACAGATGCCAAAAGAACAGTGTTAAAAATAAAGACGCTGCAAGCAGAAGATGCTGCAGTCTTGTATCGTCTCTGTGTGTCTGTCATTTGTTGTCTGTCTTCTGTGTTCACTTCTCCTCCCCAAGAAGGGGCCAGAGCAACCCCATTCCTGACTCAGAGGCTCTCATGCCAGGGTGCAACAGGTTCCATCCTGAGAGACCTCTGTCAATGGCTTTGGTGGGTCCTGGGTGGGGCGTGGAAAGCTGCAACTTCTGCACATCTGACCAGGCATCTGTAGGACCATTGTGCCTACGAAGCATCCTGCAGCTTGCTTATTCCCAAATTTACCCTCCAGGACCCGGTCTCCTACTGCCTGTCTGGTCCTGACCCCACCCTCCAGGTTGGGTCAGCCTGCCATCTACATGGCCCTCCTTTCTGGCATGGAGCCCCTGCTCAGAGACTTTGTTTCTGGCTTCACCCCAGTCCCAGCTCAGAGAGCAAAAAGATGAAGAAAGGTGAACAGAACCTTTGTTTCCGGCTTCATCCCAATCATTCTGTGTCAGCCTCCCAAGTAGCTGGGACTACAGGCATGCGCCACCATGACCAGCTAATTTTTTTTCTATATATTTTTAGTGGTTTGGCTAATTTCTTTCGATTTTTAGTAGAGACGGGATTTCGCTCTTGCTCAGGCTAGTCTCAAACTCCTGACCTCGAGTGATCCTCCCGCCTCAGCTTCCCTGATTACAGGTGTGAGCCACCACGCCTGGCCAAGAAGACATAATAATTCTAAATATTTATGCACCAAACACAGATACACCAAGATTCGTAAAGCAAATCCTACTTGATCTAAACACACAGCTGTGCCATAATAGCTGGGGACTTCAACATCCCTCTGACAAAACAGGACAGATCCTCCAAACAGAAAATAAATAAAGAGAAAATGGACTTCAACAGAACTGTAGAACAAATAGTCCTAATATACATTTACAGAGCATTCTACCCCAAAACCACTGAATATGCATTCTTCTCATGAGGTAATGTACCATTCTCTAAGATTGATCACATTCTAGGACACAAAACATGTCTCAACAAATTTAAAAAAAAAAAAGTGGAAATTATACCACGTATCTTCTCAGATCACTGTTGAGTAAAATTAGAAATCAACTCTAACAGCAACACTCATCTATGAATGAAAGCTAAAAAACCTGATGAATGATAGTCTGGTCAAGGAGGAAATTAAAATGGAAATCAAAAGATTTTTTGAACAAAATATAAAGAGGACACAAGTTATCAAAATCTGTGGGATACAGCTAAAGCAGTCCTGAGAGGGAAATTCATAGCCATAAATGCCTACAACCTAAAAACAGAAAGATCACAAATCAGTCTAATGAATCATCTCAAGGAATTGTAAAAGGATGAGCAAACCAATCCCAAACTCAGCAGAAGAAAAGAAATAGCCAAGATCAGAGCAGAACTAAATGAAATGGATAACAAAAGAACTACATAGAAGTTTAATGAAAAAAAAAAAAAGTTGATGCATTGAAAAGATAAACAAAATTGACAGATCTCTTGCTAGATTAACTAGAAGCAGAAAAGAAAGGACTGTAATAAGTTCAATCAGGAATGGAAAAGGAAAAATTAAAAGTGATACCATGGAAATACAAAATAACACCTCTGAATACTATAAATATCTTTATGCACATAAACTTGAAAATGTGGAAGAAATGGAAAAAATCTTAGAAGTACACAGCCTCCCTAGGCTCAATCAGGAAGAAATAGAATTCCTGAACAGAGCCATATCAAGCACCACAATTGTAGCAGCAATGAAAAATCTTCCAACAAATAACAGTCTTGGACAAGATGGTTTTACACCCGAATGCCAGACCTACATTTTGCCAGACCTACAAGAATAACTGGTCCCTATCCTGCAGAAATTATCCCATAACATTGGGAAGAAAGGAATCCTCTCCAACATGTTTTATGAAGCCAACATCACCATGATACCAAAGCCAGGAAAGCACTGAACAAAAAAAGAAAACTACAGACCCATACCCTTTATGAATAAAGATGCAAATAATTCTCAATAAAATCTTAGCAAACTGAATTCAGGTGCTCATCAGGAAAAAAAAGTAATCCATCACAAGCAAATGGGCTTCATCCTAGCAAACTGAATTCAGGTGCTCATAAAAAAAAAAAATAATAATCCATCACAAGCAAGTGGGCTTCATCCCAGCAATTCAGGGATGGTTCAACATACGTAAATCTGTAAATGTCATTCACCACACATACAGAAGTAAAACTAAAGATCGTATGATCCTCTCAATAAATGCAGAAAAAGTGTTGGACAAAATTCAGCACCTTTTTAATGATAAGAATGTTTAACAAAATAGGCATAGACAGGACTTATCTCAAATTATAAATTTTGTCATATAAATTATACAACAAACCCACAGCCAACATCATACTGATCAGGGAAAAGTTGAAAACATTCCTGTTTAAAAGTGGAACCATCCTATATGAGGTCTCTGGAAAAAAAAAAAAAGTGGAACCAGACAAGGTTGCCCACTATCACTACTTCTATTCAACATAGTGTTGAAAGTCCTGTTATCTGAACAATCAGATAAGAGAAGGAAGTTATCTAAATGGGGACAGAAGAGCACTAATGATCACTCTCTTCTGATGATATGATCTTATATCTAGAAAACCCCAAAGATTCTGCCAAAAGACTACAGGAATTCATAAATAGATTCAGCAAAGTCTCAGGTTATAAAATCAATGTACACTAATCAGTAGCATTCATGTACACCAACAACGGTCAAGCTGAGAACCAAGTCAAAGACTTAATACTTTTCACAATAGCAACAAAGAAAATAAAATACCTAGGAATATATTTAACTAAGGAGGGAAAGACCTCTACAGAGAGAACTATGAAACTCTGAGGAAGGAAACAGCAGAGGACATAAACAGATGCAAAACCATACCATGCTCATGGATTGGCAGAATCAGCATCACTAAAATGTCTATCCTACCCAAAGTGATCTACAGATTCAATGCAATCCCTATTAAAATACCAACATCATTTTTTGCAGATCTAGAAAAAATAACTCACCGCTTTGTATGGAACCAGAGAAGACCCTGTGTAGCCAAAGGAACCTTACTCAAACAGGACAAATTGGGAAGTATCAATTTACCAGACTTCAAGCTATACTACAAGGCTATAGTAATCAAAACATCATGTCAATGGCACAAGAACAAAGACATAGACCACTGGATCAGAATAGAGAAGCCAGATATAAAATGATCCTCATATGAGCATCTGATCTTTTACAAAGCAGACAAAAACATACACTGGGAAAAAGAATCTCTATTCAATAAATGGTGCTGGAAAATTAAATAGCCACATGAGGAAGACTGAAACAGGATTCACAGCTCTCCCCATTCACAAAAATCAACACATGATGGATGACAGACTTAAACCTAAGGTATGAAAGTATAAGAATTGTAGAAGAAAATGTTGGAAAAACTCTTATAGACATTGGCCTAGGCAAAGAATTTATGAAAAGTACCCAAAAGCAATCACAGCAACAACAAAAACAAATAAATGGGACCTGATCAAATTAAAAAGGTTCTGCATAGCCCAGGAAACAATTATTAAAGTGAATATGCAACCTACAGAATGAGAGAAAATATTTGCATGCTATACATCCAATAAAGGGCTGATGACTAGATTCTATAAAGAACTCAGGCAAATCAGCAAGGAAAAAATCAAACAACCCCATTAAAAAGTGGCCACAAGACATGAACAGAAACTTTTCCAAAGCAGGTAGACTAATGGCCAACAAACATATGAAAAAAATGCTCAACATCTCTAATCATCAGGGAAATGCAGATCAAAACCACAATGAGATATCACTTAACTCCAGTGAGAATGGCTTTTATCAAAAAGTCCCAAAATATCAAATGCTGGCATGGATGTGAAGAGATAGGAATGCTCATACACTGTTGGTGGGACTGCAAACTAGTAAAATCTCTATGGAAAGCAGTATAAAGATACCTCAAAGAATTAAAAGTAGAACTACCATTTTATCCAGCAACCCCACTACTGGCTATTTACCCAATGGAAAAAAAAGACATTCTATGAAAAGGGCACCTTCACTCGAATGTTTATAGCAGCACAATTCACAGTTGCAAAGATGTGGAAACAACCCAGGTGCCCATCAATACATGTGTAGATTAATATAATGTGGTATATGTATACCATGGAATACTACTCAGCCATAAAAAGGTGAATTAATACCTTTAGTATTAACCTGGGTGGAACTGGAGCCCATTCTTCTAGGTAAAGTATCACAAGAATGGTAAAAAAAAAATGCCACATGTGCTTACCATTTAATTGGAACTAATCAATCAATACTTCTGTGCACATATAGAAATAACAGTCATCTGAAATCAAGTAGATGGGAGGAGGGATGAGTAAATTAACACCTATCAGGTACAATGCACATTGTTTGGGTGATGGACATACTTATAACTTTAACTCAAATGGTACAAAATTATGTGTAACCAAAACATGTGTACCCCTGTAATATTCTGAAATAATAAACAAGCAAACAAAAAATGAGACTTTGCTGATTTTGCAAAAAAGGCCATTGGGGTTTTGATAGACATTGCGTTGAATCTATAGATCACTTTGTGTATCATTGAGATCTTAACAATGTTAAGTCTTCCAATCCATGAGCACAAGGTGTCTTTACATTTATTTATTTATATTTTTAAAATTTTCATCAATGTTATTTTTAGTGTACAATGAACAACTTTCTTTGTTAAATTTATTCCTAAGTGTTTTATTTGTTCTTATGCTATCATAAGTGAAATTGTTTCCTTAATATCCTTTTTGTTTATTTTTCATTACTAGTGTATAAACTACAACTGATTTTGCATATTGATATGTATTGTGCAACTTTACTGAAATTGTTTCTTAGCTTGAATTTTTTGTGTGGGTTCTTTAGAATTTTCTGTATCTAAAATTATGTCATCTGGCAATTGTGGTAGTTTTACTTCTGCCTTTCCTTTTGGATGCCTGATTATTCCCTTTCTTGACAGATTATTCCCTTTCTTGACAGACTGTCTCCATTTCTTTTTTTGCCAAGCTCCCATACAACTTCTCTCTTCCTTTTGGAATTCTGAGTATGGCCTTAAAATTTGTACATTTCTAGCCTTGGTACCATTTTCATCTCTCAGAGCAGGTCTCACAGTTGTCTGCTCAGAACCTAAATGCTCATTTTTTACATCATAGAGTGAGCAGTGCCACACAACAGGGGCAGATACCAGTTGCCCTGAAGCATTTCATCAATTGCTTGCTTTTTTTTTTTTTATTTCGGCAATTATGGGGGTACAAATGTTTAGATTGTGTGTGTTGCCTTTCCCCTTCTTCCCTCCTGGAGTCAGAGCTTCAGGGGTGTCCATCCTCCAGATGGTGCGCATCGCACTCATTATGTATGTATATACCCATCCCCTCTTCCCCACTCCCATCTGCGGGACACCCAATAAATGTTATTCCTATATGTCCACTTAGGTGTTGATCAGTTAATACCAATTTGCTGGTGAGTACCTGTGGTGCTTATTTTTCCATTCTTGGGATACTTAACTTAGTAGAATGGGTTCCAGCTCTATCCAGGAAAATACAAGAGGTGCTATATCACCATTGTTTCTTGTAGCTGAATAGTACTCCATGGTACACATAGACCACATTTTATTAATCCACTCATGTATTGATGGGCACTTGGGTTGTTTCCACATCTTTGCAATTAATTGCTTGCTTCTTGACTAAGGTTTATGGGTCCTCCCACCTGAGGGTGTCTATAAGAGCCATCCTTTTATTTTTTTTTCCTTTAAGTCATATAATAGAATAAGTTTATATTTTAAAAAATACAGATACCCTCACCAAAAACAGTGTCTTTAATTCCTATTCTTTAGAGAATCAGTGAATTGGAATACATTGCTGTAGAATAATTTCTTGTGCACATGTATTTTTTAAAAGAGTCCAATGTATACATGTTTTTCAGAGGTATTAATTTCTCACTCCACAATGTATATCATGAATATCCTTCAATAATTTTAGACACAGATCAAGGTGTTCAGGGATGAAAAACAGATTTATTCATTGAGGACAATTACAAATAAGAATTACAAGTTCTCGCTGAAGAACTGGATTGAGAACCATGAGGCAAAGTCTGTATACAGTGGGGAAGAGTGCTGTGATGTTTTCGGAACAACTGAAAAGAAGTGGAATATGCAAGGCACTGCCTTTAGGATGTCTGTTGTCATTCCTGATGTGCATTATAATTAACGGTCTTCCTCAAGTTACTGTAGACTGTCTTATACTCTGGGGGACTTACCAGAACGGGGCTGGCTTTGTTTACAAAAGTAGATTCTGTTCCTCTACTTGTGAAATGAGATTAAAAATAGTATCTACTGTCAAGTGTTTTTATGAAAATTAAATAAGATGATGTGTATAAATGTATCAGCATATCATAAATGCTCAGTCAATGCCAGTGATTATTTTATAGTAGATAGGATTTAGTATCACTGATCAGATTCTAAGTATTTCTAAAATATTTTTTTCTGGGGATTTCAAAATTATCTTTCCATACTTGTTAAATTCTGTTCAGGATTATGTTCCAGATGTCTTTTTTTTTTCTTTTTTTTGAGACAGGGTCTTGCTCTTGCCTGAGCTAGGGTGCAGTGGTGTTATCCCAGCTCACTGCAACCTCAAACTTCTGGGCTTAAGTGATCCCCCTGCTTTAGACTCTTGAACTGGGACTATGGGCATGTGCTACCATACTTGGCTAATTTTTCTATTTTTTGGAGAGATGGGGTCTCTCTCTTGCTCAGGCTGGTCTTGAACTCCTGGCCTCAAGCAATCCTCCAGCCTCAGCCTCTCAGAGTGCAAGGCAAGGACTACAGGTGTGAGCCACCATACCCAACCTCTTGATGTCTCTCTAATCCCAAATCATCTTAATTGGAACAGACATTTACTAAACACACACACACACATATGTAGAGAGAGAGAGAGAATTGTTTTTGATATGGTTTATTCTTGAGGTTCCTCAAATGGTGTAGGTCACTGCACAAGTCTCCTTGTTTCTCTGAAGCCCAGGTTACTCTACTTTATCTTGAAGACAGACTACTCTTGGTATATTAGGGGACAAGGTGGTGAGTGGTTTGGGGACCAGGTACATATGGCTGATTCTAAAAAACAGACCAAAGAATCTTAAACAGGGTTTTAGGGTCTTGGAGATGTTGTGACCTCCTCAAGCCATTTGATAGGACACTGATGTGGCTGTATTCCACACTTTAACCATAGCTGTCCTCCTCAGGTTTTGGTAGGAGCTATGCCCTCTTTCTTTGCTTTCTGGGTGATTTGAAATTTCAGTTCTGAAGCCCTCTCTCTGATTATGGAATCACTTAGGAGAGTGTTTCTTTATTTTTATACAAATGTTTTTTCATCTTTTATATTATTTTCTCCCATTTTTTTGAAGTATGACATAGAAAATGAGACTCTAAAATGTAGTCTGTGTCAACTGACTGGGAAAGGTGTCTACAACATACTTGTAGATTAAAAAAGTTATTTCGGTAAGTTCTATGTGGGAGCACATGCACAAACTCATTTAATCTTCCCAAGTGAAGACATGTCAGAAAGGTGTTCCTTACAAGAAGCACAATATTTACTTTTGGACAGTAGATTTTACATGATTTATTTACATTCTAATTTTATAATTCTATATTTTTATTTCAAATAAAAAGCAGTGGTTTCTTTGTACCGAGGAAAACAGAAACAGCTGTCCCCCTGGCTGACTTCTGAGTCTGAGATTATGGATGATGTCAGTGCAATAGCTGAAACTAAATATGTCCTGATGGAGTATGAAGGTTTCTTACCTACTAACTTCCTATAACAGGGACAGATTGCTCTATTATGCTTGAAGTTTAAAAACTGTAATACTTTTTATTTTTCTGAATTAGTTTCAATCTGGGCCATGTCTTTCCTTACACCCCTCCCCTTGTTAGGAGAGCCCTGTGACTGACTCTATAACCAGATCACCTGTCCTCTCCTGTGGGAGCATGTCCTCAGGTAGTTTCACATGCAGGTGTCAGCCTGGTTCATGGGGACTTTCTCCAGCATTGCCAAAGGCAGCCAAGGTGCTTAGAGCTCTGGTAATGAAGGGCCCTCCTCCCCTACCCCATCTCAGGTCCATCTCAGATCCCCCTTGTATGCAGCTCTGCAATGACCTGGTGATTCGGTTTTGATGCTCAGAGGAACCTGAAACTGCCTCCCTGTCTCAGTCTTCCAGCCCAGTGGGGCCTCTTGTCCTTGTATTCCTCAAGGGCAAAGCCTGTGTCCACTCCCTTGACTAGAGAAACTGGCCCAGTTCACTTGGTAGGACTCTAAGCTCACAACACAGAGGCCTGTTCTGGAACATTATACAGACATTTCCTCTTTCTGAGAACCCACTCCTCCAAGGCACATTTTTTTATCTGGCTTTGAAACCAGCAGCTGAAGATGCCTGGGAGCCTGAGGACGGCTCCCACAACAGCTCCTACTGCCTGTCACAGGCTGTCTTCAGTCAACTCCAAAGCACTGGAAGACACAAAGGGCTTCTGTTCCTGGCCCAACTGTATCATAAGACATGGAGATGGTGGGGTGGTGGGAGGTGTCCTCAGCAAGATGTATAATGAGCTGGAGATGGACAAGTTCTCTTGGGAGCATGTAGGGGCTGAGAAGAAATGAGGCCTGGGTCTGAGGACACTGATATGTCGTGACTAAACAGAGGAAGGGCATCCCAGGGAGGAACCTGTGAACAGAGGCCAGAGAGGGTGGGGGACAAAGGAGAGTTCAACCAGGGCTCTTAAAAGCTGAGCTTATGTCTTGGGTTGCAGGAATCACAGACTGTCATGCCAGGGTCTGTCAGGCCTGCCTGCAGCTGGCTCTTCAGTACATGAGCCTGCCACTTTAATGCATTAAAGATGTAGAGAAAAGCTGCCCTGAGTCCACATCCCAAACCCCACAGGGGGCCCATCTGTGAACAATCATAACAGGAGTGGAGAACACCCTGGTCCCTTCCTCTGAGGGACATTGGTGAGATCAAGGGCTGTTAAGAAATGTGGCTGACCTGGGTGGGAGCTCTTGCTAGTGTATTTTTCCAAAGTCCCCAGAATGTTCTAACCAGCAGGCCTGGAGGATGAGGGGACTAAGGTGTTCTTCCAGACCTATTGTTCCACAGTGGAAGGTGGTGGAAGGAGAGAAGTCACCTAGAGACTCACATTTCCAGAACTCCTGATGAGTATGTTGCTTTTGTTCAGGAGCCCAAATTTTTCTAAAGAATGTGTAGCTACAGTAATCTTGTTTTATCATGATAAAGATAAATCGCATCTCAGTTTATGGCCGGGATCTCACTGGATGGTAGAAGTACATCAAAGAAAATCAAAATTTCACCATTTTCAAGCAGCGTCGCTAAGGGCACCCAGATAATTCAGTGTCATTAGAAAATTTAGTCATCAGACAACCTCTCTGTTGCTCTGTCTTACAGAAAGACCGGCAGAGACACAACATCCCTGGAACCCTGCCCTGGGAGGCAAGGAGGGAAAGAGGGTTGGATAAGGATGGCTGGGTAGGGCTGGACCCCCCTCCCTTGCCCAAACACAGAATCCTGTCTCTCCACTGCTGTCAAGCATTTTAATTGACTTTCACCCCACCTGTCACTGGGGTGTCTACAAGCAGCCTGGCCCATGATGGCACCTCAGGAGCTTCTTGCCTGTGGGTCTCAGCCCCCATTTCCCTGTACCCCCAAACCAGGGCTGCACACTCTTGACACCTCCCCTCGTGGTTTCTGACATAGCTCAGTAGGTGTTTGATCAGGTGTTTTAAATAGACACAAACAGCCCCTTCAGTGTGTTAAGTGTATCCCGTGTGCTCTAGAATACTCTGCCCCAGACCCATAGCACTTTCACTCAGCACTCAGGACCAAGTAGCCAGCTCTCTCTTCTGGTGAAAAACGTGACTTTATAAATAAATCTCAGTGAATAGAAGTGAAGGACAGCAATGATTCTCATGTACTGTCCAGAGAGCAGAGCATTTTTGTGACACCCTTAAGCCAGGATGGGAAGATATTGTTCAGATTTTCATCACAGGGATGACCTCAACTCAACAACACTCTCTCCCATCTAGTCCTTCTTACCACAGTGTAGGTCATGCACATTTCCCCTGTCTCACCTGCTACATCACTCACCGGAGTCCTCATTCTCTTATGTGTATAATGCCACCATCTCCTAACTGGAACTTCTAATGCTATCTTAAGACCCATGTTGATGTTACTTCCATTGTAGAAGATAGTGACAGGCTTAGCTACAGACTCAGACTTTGCTGGCCCTGACTGTCAGGAATGAGACCCAGCATGAACAATGCAGGTCAGTGGGCCAGGGAAACAAGGCAGAGCCCTGGTCCTCCCAGTACCACCCAGACTCCCTAACTTCTCCCACCTGTGCAGAGAATGAGGAGGGTTGGGTGAAGATGGGTCCAGGCCATGGTGGACCACACATAGTGGGAGGGCAGGGTCAGTGACTCCCCAGGCACCATGAAAGGATACAGCTACAGGGCCCTGTGAGAGATAAACAGAAACAGGGAGACAGGTATCTGATGTTCCAGCTGAGGGATCAGCCATGAACTCACTTCACAGGCTGCTTAGGACTCCATGGATCTCTTCCTACTTGATTCCTCACTAGACCGGTACAGAAGACAGAGTGGTGCATTGGGGAGAATAAATTAGCATGTTGGTGGGGTTCACTGGGTTCACTGGAAATGCAGAGAATGCCAGGAAGGAGAACGTGGAGCAGGGGCAGGAGCAGGAGCTAGCTGAGGTGAAAAAGGAGAATCAGTCGACTTGGGGGTACTTCATAACTAAGGTATTACAGAGGATTGAGAAAGAGCAAGGAAATGTGAATATCAGATTTCCCCGAGAGAGCTGGAAAAATGCCAGTAGCGAGAGAAAAGCCCACGAGAAGCTTGGAGACTGGCGACAAGGGTAGGTGGAGCGGCTAACTTTCCCCTCCCTTGCATCTCGGACTGCTAGTGGGCTCCTGGGCGGTTGGAGAGACCTGCTAACACCAGCCCAGAAATGGCTGCTGCCGGTGAGTGGTGAGCCTCTTGAGGACACGGCACTAGGCTCCCAGCTCC
>CAUYRT010073923.1:0-24109 GCA_963574885.1 Lepilemur ruficaudatus | reverse complement strand
GGGTTTTTAGTCCTCTAAACACACTTGGGCACGGAAATGCAGTACTGTAAGGAAGAGGGACCTCCAGCTTACACAAACATCATCTTCAGCTGTGTGAAAGGGACAGTTGTATTGAAGTTTGTAAGGCACATTAAGCATGTTAAGTGGCGGGGATCAGAACTCTCCTATCTGAACCTACTGAGGAGCAAAGCAGCAATCACATGGGATCCTGTGGGTCTCCTGTTGTAGAGGCCACAGTAAGATAGGAATGGAACGTGACTGGTCTCCCAACCAAGGTGCACTGAGACGCAATCAACGGGTCAGTTGTGGCCAGTCCTGGGGAGGTCTGAGTGGTGGTCTTTGGGATAACCTTTGGCCTTATGGATTTGGACTCAAAATTAGAAGAGCCTACCATTTCAGATGCAATCACTTTTGGACATGCTTTTGCAGACAGTCCTTAATGCTGAAAACACAGAGAATGGGTAATTCAAGAGGCCTTTCTTTTAAAATAGACTTTTGTGACCCACTAATTGTAAGGTATTGCAAGGTCACTTTGCGTGTGTCATAAAGTTGACTTCCTTATTGGTTGAAGGTCACAGAAGTAGTGGTTTGCTTTGATGGAAATAGCTACAGCTGTGTCCCTTCCTGCTTTTTACTTTTTCTTTTGCTTTTTCTCGGCACGTGGTATCTCCACCATTTCTTCTGCACAAAGATGTCTTCTGTTCATCCTGAACATTTTTAAAAAATGCAGAATTTTATGTGACTGCTTTTTTGCCTCACAATTATGCTGTGAATTTTACAAAAATTTATTTTCTTTTTTGATAATTTATTGTACCAAAGCTGTTTTTATAGCACATAGATGTCTGTAACCAATAATGTAGCAGTTCTGCACTTTGACACAAGGTGTAACTAGACCATTTTTAAATGTCAGTTGAAAATTATGGCTGTACTATTGCTTAAACAAAACTGGAACTGTTGTTGAATCCATAGCCAATACATTTACAGCAATCTGTGTACTGAACATAATAGATTGATATCTAATTCAAGATTACAACATCTGTTACATTCTAAATGTGTTCAGGCTTCTGAAGGTAAAGGGACACTGGATCCAGAAGCTATGGAACCAGCAGTTGATTCTTATATTCCTGATTAACCTACTTGTAAACTTGAAAGCAAGACCTCGATTGCACCAACAGGTCCAAAATGTGAGCGCGAGTAGAGCAGAACTCTCGTGCGTAACCCGAGTGAGCAGGCTGGTATTTAACAGGTGCCTCGTTTTGAGATTATGCTGCCTTAATGTAACACAGTCTGGCAGTTGCTAAATTTGTGTTCCCATTTTAAATTGACCAATTTTAGGGTGTTAGACTTTTGAGCGGTTGAATTGGGAGAATGAAGATAAGTAATTTACCTGTCCAGGATCAAAAGAAGCCTAGAAAAGAAGCAGTAATCTACCTCTGCCGATAACCCTGTTCAAACAACGCAGCAGAACACCACATTACTTTTTATTGGTCAATTCCATGTGGCTGACTAGGTCAATTTTTTCTGAACAAAAGCAGGTTTTTATATGTAAACGGTGACAAAAAGAAAGGCTTAAAACTATGTAAATGTGAATGGAAACTTGGAAATACCCGTTTTTATAAACCACAGATTTTTTTGCTGTTAATCAGGAAATCCATATTTATTTTGTAATTAAATGTCAAGCCTGTGGATGATTTTTTTGAACTTGGTAGTTCATAAAGGTTTACAGTGAATAAAAGGATATCATCTTGAGTATAGCAATATCAAAAGGAATTCAGTAGTTACTGCTGTTTAGGAATATAAGCTTAAGATATTATATGGGTCAGGTCATTTTTTTCTGTGCTGGTTGCCACATCTTAGCAAGCACCAAAAAACTAAAGCAGTTTTTTAAACCAATATTTACATAAAGAAAATCATAAAATCCAATGCTTCTGCATACTGTGTTATGTTACAGTCCAGTTTTGTGTGCTTTACTACACAGTTTGGTTACAGGACTTCTGTGCATTGTAAACATAAACAGCATGGAAAAGGTTAAATACCTGTGTTCAGATTGTAAGATCTAGTCCGGACTTGCTGTGTATATTGTAACGTTAAATGAAAAAAGAACCCCCTTTGTATTATAGTCATGCGGTCTTATGTATGATAAACAGTTGAATAATTTGTCCTCAGACTCTTTACTATGCTTTTTTAAAATTAATTTAAGAAAAATGTAAACATAGTAAAAAATCTTCCTATGCAATTAACCTGGTCCAGGTCTGGTAGGTATCCTGAGTTATAATAAGTCTAGTTAAATATGTAAAAAGGAAAATATTTGAGTTACATCACCATAGGCTTCCAAAATCTCTGAAAGTAAAAATTGGAGGTTTAACAGATCACTTTGATTTTTCAAATGGATTCTTTATATGAATGATTATTCACACATTTTCTGTCTGACTCAGATTGCTAATATTTTAGTTTGTAGTGTATAGAATCGATATGAAGGTATGGTGATTTTCTCTAATAGGCTTTGACCTGCTGGGACGAAGGAGGGAACGCAGACACTGTGGTTCCTCCTTCCCCAAATCCTCGTGTGCGACATACCAAGGACTCTCTGTACGACTTCTAGACCTCCTGCCACAGCGAATCAATTTCTAACCTAGAGTCTTCTCTTTTTACCATTTAACCTGCAGAAGTATATATTAAGGTGGCTTTCAGAAGGTAAGGAATTTAAAAAGTTAAGTGTGATACTGTAAAATTCAGGTTGGCTACGTAAAAATTGAACTTAACCACCTGTAAGAAAGGAAAACTTACTCTAGTTTTTTCTTAGGGTATGAAAATTTTACTTAGGTCAAGGGCACATTTTGTTATACTAGACTCAAAATGAGATTTATTTTTATTTAATGAAAATTAGAACTATGGGTGAAAAATCATTAGTTCTGCAGTAATTATGTAAGGCCTGAAAATGGCCATTGAGACTGGGCATGGTGGCTCATGCCTGTAATCCTACCACTCTGGAAGGCCGAGGTACAAGGATCGCTTGAGGTTGAGTTCAAGATCAGCCTGAGCAAGAGCGAGACCCCGTCTCTACTAAAAATAGAAAAAAATGAGCTGGGTGTGGTGGCATGTGCCTGTAGTTCCAGCTACTCAGGAGGCTGAGGCAGAGGGATTGCGTGAGCCCCAGAATTTGTGGTTATAGTGAGTTGTGATGATGCCACTGCACTGTAGCCCAGGCAACAGAGTAAGACTCTGTCACAAAAAAAAAAAAAAAAAAAAAAAAAACTAGAGTTTTTCCTTGTACTCTTTCCTCTTTGCTTTTTATGTTTGTTAACCTTATTGTCATGTTCTTATAATAGGGAAATACATAAACAAAACACACATAAAGACAAAATAGCACTCAATTCTAGGTCAGTTTCCCAGTTTCCTTTTGGCCTGCTTTTATTTTGTTAGCCCTGGTAATATAATTTTTATGTCCATTTTTGTAGTGGTAGACCACATGTAATAAACTAGATGGTTCATTCCAAATACATACATGACTTGGTTTTAGTGCCATATGTGAAGAGAGTTGTTCTTTTAAGATTTAGTGGGACAGAAACATGACTTTGGAATACTTACTGAGCCTATATTCAGATTTCCTAAAATCTACTTGAGACCTCTGTTGACCAGACCTTAGCCTTTGGTGTCAGGAAGAGTAGATAGAACACAAGTTCTGATTTTCTTACCTCTGGCTCCTTACTAGAATTTTTTCCTAGGATGAAAACATATATCGGGTAATTTTTAGTACAAAGAGCAGGAGAATAAACCCTAAGAAGATAGCTGATTTTTTTCGTTATCCCTTTTAATGCCTGACAAGATTCTGTAAATGGATCCACTGAGAACCATCCTGTAGGTGCCAATGGGGCTTTTACCATGGACTAGGAATTTTTTTTACATATCCCTGTGTTTAAAGCAGTAGGTATTTGTTTTATGGAAGATTTGTTTGGTGAGGTAAGTTCGTCCTTACGTGTGTTTGTCTTTCTCTTGGGCGTTATGCAGAGCCAGAGTCGCAGAGATCATCTGCTCTCAGTGAGAAGTGAAGAAGAACTAGGATGTTTTTGCATCATAACTTTTTAAAAATACCATTACCTTGACGCTGAGAGCATAAGGTGTCTGTCATTGCTTTTTTAAAAATTTTTTGTATCTTCAGGAGCAAAAAGTTATTCTCCAACTGAACACTGATTTAAACACACATGGTGACTAGAATCCCACACATTTCTTTTCAATATGCAGCTTTACCTGAAAACATTTTTTTCATTATTTCCGACCTTTAGGTATGTCCCTCTATAAAAAAGTTAGAGGGGTGGGAATTAGAGTGAATAAATTTCTGTTTCAGTTTTGCAGGAATTCCCTGCCATCCTCAACAGAACCTGTGATCGCTTATGCAGAGCAGGGAGGATATAGACAGGCCCTGACTGGCTTCCTTTCGCTTTTGCCAGGTAGGGTCGTCCGTCTCAGCTGTGTCCCGAAGGAGCAGAGTTCTAAGAGTATCAGTCGTGTTGGCTAATAAGATGTGTTAAGTTTGAGTCGGGAAAAATGACGAAAGCTCACAGTTCCGCTCACATGGGAGACGATGCTGGCAGTGGGCCTGGGCGACAGAGAGTGCCCGTAGCTAGAGGAATACTGAGGATTCTGCAGGTTGCAACATGTAGTAGAAAGGCCATGTAGGTATCATTACTTAAATTTTGTGTTTGAAAGACCAGTTTATTTATCTTAATTAAATTTCTAAAATCGCCGCCTTTGGGATTTTTTGGATTTTTATTTTATTCTTGTAAATTTTTGTCCCCAGTATCTACTCATTAATCACTGTAATCGCCCCTGAATTCTTTAGCTTAAATTGCAGTAAAAGGGGAATTCAGAGCAAAGGCAGAATAAAGTGGCAGGCAGGGCGGGTGTGGTCGTCCTGCACTGGGGCGAGCTTCGAAGCCAGCCGGGCGGCAGGAGAGGCCAGAGCCTGAGTGAAAGCCCCCAAAAGGGAGCTGCTTGTGTCAGTAGGAAGTGTTGAGTTGGCAAAGGAGAGCCTGGGGTGGAGTTGGGGAGTCGTCTTCACTCACCGCTGCATGGGAAGACTGCATCAAAACGCATGGGGTTGGGGAGACAGCCGGGTGTGTGTCGACTCTAAAATGAAAGTATTTTTGGTGGTATGAAGTGGTTGTGTGTGTTTTTAAAGATCTAAAGGACAATACAGTGAAATAGCTTAAGGAGAAAGTCCGTGTTTCTGTATGTCACAGACAGGCCTTAGTTACTGAAGAGGGGATGTGAGGCTGAGTGTGGAGGTCCCCGGGGGGGGGGGGAGGAGTTTACCGGGTGCCATGCCCACTCATCGTCCAGCCCATCAGGAAGCAGATTCTAGGAAGAAGATTCTGGTTTTGATGAACGCTACTGATCTTATCAAACTGTTAACGTCAGTACTCACTACTTTAAAACCAGTTTTTGACCCTGCTGTAGGTGCCACTCACCTGTGAACTCAGATGCCCCATCGCACTCCCAGAATTTTTGATTCACAGAGGGGGGTGTCGAGTTTTTTTCAGAAGATTTACAGGTGATTCTGAACCTCCAGCCAGGCCCGGAGAAGCATGTGACTAATCTGACAGGTCTGCATTCAAGAACGTCTTAAATGGAGTTTTATTATTAATGTTTATATGCATACAGTAATGAATAATTAAAATCTACAACTTACGTTGCATTACAAAATGTTATAAACAGGCCTCCAAGAAAGGTGGAAATTGCAGATGTAAGTATATAAGCTTGCACAATTTGTTTCTTTTTGTCATCTTCTCTTATGGAGGGGGGTTGATGGGACATCCTGTCAGTAGTTCTCAGGTGTCCCATGAGAACGGCACATGTTGTTTCCCAGCAGTGGGATTGGGAGTCATCCCTTCATATCTCAGCTGCACGTGGTCTTTTGTAAGATGAGGAAGGGTTCCCCAGGGCATCAGCCACTTGGGCTGTGAAGAGGTTACAGTTGCAGCTCTGAAGTTCCAGATGGGTTCAGATCTGGGCTGGTCCACGCATTGGCTCTCACACCCTGGGCAAACCACTGTACCTCCCGGAGCCTCACTGTTCTAGCTGCGGAAGGAGAGACCTATGGTATCCACTTAGGGGATGCTGTGCGGGCTTCAGTGAGATAAGGTACATAAAATCTCAGCATGGCGCCTAGTGTAGAGGAAGTGCCCAATAACCATAACACATAGCTAACTACATTAGAGCTCCAGTCCACAGCCTGAATAGAGCCTCCTTTTTCTATGTGAATGTGACAAATGTGATGTGGGGAAATCAGGTGAATGATTAAAGGGGATTATTTTCCAGTGTACGTTTATTTCTGGAGTCTGTGACTAGATGTTAACGTTACTGGTTGCTTTTGCAACTGTACGGTACCTATACATATTTCAGAACTCAGGTTTTTTATGAGGGTTTTTTTTTTTTGTAGTTTGCTTTGTTTTGATAGGATGTATAATACATAAGTGTCTTATAAGGATGGTTTTTCAGTTGAATGTTACTATCCAGCTTCAAGGAGACTATCTGGAGGAGTAATCGTGCCAGGGGTCTATTTTTTCACAAGCTTCATCATCAGACCCCGGTGACCACGTGTCCAGGCACCCTTCCCCACCCTCATTCCCACCCTCCACCCCAAGGCTGTCACATGTTTAGCCTTCGGAGATTTGACTCAGATCAGGGAAAGAAGAGGATGACAGATAAAAATCAGTTCTTAAGTTTATAAATCAAACAATAATATCATTGGGGGAGCTTTGGGAACATAATAGGTTATAACCTACATTTAAAAAGCAGTAAGGAACTATTTAATAGTTGCTGCTTTTTTCGTTCTTTTTTCTTCGTTGATGTTAGTGACTGTACATCCAGCTTGGATTCCTCAGTGTTATCTCCTTTGCATTCCTAAAGTATCCTCCCTTATATCAAATGTAAGGACAAAAATTCCTCAGGATAAAAGTTTGCTCTTTTGCGTTAGAATGTCCATGATTTGCATCACAATGGCCCGTGGCTTTGGATAGATAAAGATGAAACAATGGATCTAATCATGGGGTTTAACTGTTCACCGAGGGAGATAAAATTCTTCTGGGAGATAGAGTTCCCCGCACTCCTAAAATTGAAATACTACAGACAGCCTTGTTCTTATAAAGCAAATTGGACTGGCTTCTGTGCCTCGTCACAGCTCTTGGTCGGTTCCCTGACTGGTTTGCACATCTGCACCCAGCCCAGCGGGGTTCCGCGCTGACTGCAGCCCTGCAAGATGACCACGGGGACGGAGCTGACACTGCAGTTCTGGGTTGTGCCTGGACTACGTCGAGATTTGAGTGATGCTTTGCTGTCCACAGAGCGCTTACACAGGACTCGCTGAAATCTTATCTTCTGGCTGGAGTACGACTGGGGAATGTGGGTGCTGGAAAGATGGGGTACCTCCTTCCCATAAGCATACTCTCCTAAGGCATCTCCCCCTGGTCATGTAATGGCTATGACTTAACATTGTAGTCTAGAGGAATTCAATTTAGGAGGCTTCCCACTGGACAATCGCTAACTGTGATCTTTCTCCCCTGCTCAGTCTGTCTGCAGGTTAGAGATCTGCCTGTTTTCACTAGAAGTGCGGGACCTTTCAGTGACTAGATGCGAGAACAAAACAGTGTCTCTACTAGCAGGATCAAAACAGTGAACTCTAAATACCTCCTCGACTCCCTGCAGAAGATACTTTAAATCAAAGAAAGTAGTACTTACCCTGGAAACAGAATTTTAAAACAGATGAAAAGTCCCACCCTAAAGAAAAATAATGTCTTATCAGCAGAGGGTCTTGGGGCAGCTGACGTGAGGACTTTAACAGAGAATCATCAACAAATACTAATGGAACACCAGTCATGTGCAAGGTCTTTAGCTGGGTCCCAGGGATGAGAATAAATCATGTCACTTTTTGTCTTTAGGAGTGGAAAGACAGACAAGTAAGTAACTACAAGTAAGCCTGGTGTTTAAGACAGTCGTAGTGTGAACAGGGACCCTATTCTGGTCCAGAGAGGCTGTGAAGTGTTTCCCCAAGGAATTGATGTTTAAGCTGACACGTAATGGATGAGTGGGAGTTATCCAGGTAATAGTAGGAATGTTCTAGAATCTAGGAGAAGGCGACAGTATGTTCAAGGTCTAGCATAATGAGAACCTGAGGGGCCTCGGCCTTACCAGTTTATAAGTGGATAGAGTCAAGACCTATTTAGGAAGAAGAGTAGACAGATCGTAGGAACTGAGTGGATGGCGTGGGGGGTGGTCAGAAGGACAGGAGTCCCGTGTGTTCGGAAATGAATACCCTCACACCTCCCTCCACCTGAGGATGTTTTAGCTCTATCAAAGGGATGGGAGATTATCCAGCCCCTCGCTACTCAGTGTGGTTGGTGGACCAGCCGCATTAGCATCACCTGGGAACTGTCAGCAGTGCAGACTGCCAGGCCCCAGCCAGGACTAATCTGTCAGCACCCGTGAGTAAGCAGGGGCCCTGGGTGATTCATACATGTGTTAAAACCTTGAGAAACACCAGCCGACACCTCACTTTAGATGCGAGAAAATGTAAGAGTTTAAGCAACTTGCTGAAGATGACACAGCAAGCCAGTGGACAGTCTCTGGCTTCTCATCCAGGCCTCGTTCCAGTTCTCCGTGCTGAGCTTGACGTCAGAGATCGCGTCCCAAAGCCTTCAGCTGAGTGACCCCTCTAGCTGTTGTGACCACGGCAGGCAGAGTTGGCGGCGAGACTAATGTCGGGATGTGTTGCGGGCTCGGGAAAGCGTAGTCGGGAATGACTGTTGTCCTAATGAACCACAGTGGTGCCTAAAAAGAGTTCCTTCTGGCAAACATTTCACGAATTGCAGATGTTGACCAGGGTTCTCTCTGGTATTCTTCTCCTTTGATTGTGAGACTAAAATAGCTTCCAGGAGGCTCTGAACAACCATGTCTGAGTGTCTGCTGCTGCCTCTTCCTCCTCCTCTCTCCAAACCCTGCTCCTGTGCCCCTTCCCTTCTCCCCAGGTCATCTTTCCTCTGGTTGCCAGGATCCGTAATTCCTGCCCTGCTTCCGCTTTCGCAGTGGCGTTTTGGGCTGGTGTCTGCAGCGGCTCCAGGACGCTGTGACACAGGCCGGTGACCTTTCAACGCAGCTGCTTCCTGCGAGGCACCCACGGTCCCTTCTTGTCTCTCTCATTGGTTATTCTTCATCCAGATGGATTTTAATTTAGGTCCTTCTCATGTGAGAAGAGCCCCAGGGCCGTGACTCTGGATTAAAAGAAACGGGGGGTGCTCTCCGTGACCCTGAACAAAGGTGGAATCGGGCTGTGAGTGGAGGGAAGTTAAGAGAGACTCATGATGTTCCGGTGACATCAGGAAAGCCTTTCGTTTTTGTCTCCCTAAAACATTTCAACTTGCTTCCTTGCTGCTGTTAGTACTCACCATTTCCTGGCTGGCAGCAAAGCCCCTTAGCACATCCTTCCAGGGTTGCGGGCCCTTGAGGAACGGGAGAGCCCTGGAAGAGCGGGGATGGCTTTGGCTTCTGCTTCCTGCCCACTGCAGTAAATTAGGCATTAGCAAATTATAGCCCACCCTCCTGTTTTTGTATGGTCCACCAAGCTAAGAATGGTTTTTACATTTTAAATGGCTGAAAAATATCAAATAATGTTTTATGACATGAAAATTACATGAAGTTTCAATTTCAGTATCCACAAATGAAGTCTTACTGGAACACAACCACATTCATTTGCATGTTGTCCATGGCGGCTTTGCTGCTACACCATAATGGTGGAGTTGAGTAGTTGCTGCAGAGACCACACGTGGCATGCTCATCATTTTGCTCTGCTGCTTGGTGTGTTACAAATTGCAGTGACACAGTTACAACTCACATCATTTCGAGTGCCATGTATTACCATGCTACCACCTTTTATTTTTTATTGCCCATCATATCAAAACAAGAAAAGAATAAAAAAGTGGACTTCAAGTATCACTGTGCTTTTAGGGTACAATGGAGTATAGATTATTTTGTTATTGAATTAGGGGGCAAAGTGCAGTGACATAGTAGCTGACATGCTATAAAGAACACAACATATGTTGGCATTACCCATCTAAACATGCATCAGAATATTTCTAATTCATAAGAACGCAATGGTTAGAAAAAGTAGAAAATTTAAATTTGAATATCTCATCACGGAATTTGTTCACAAAAATAAGTAAGGAGAGGCTGCAACCAAAGTAAGGTTTCTTTTTTTAATTTCAGAATATTACGGGGGTATGAACATTTTGGTTACATGCATTGCTTTTGTACAGTTTGAGTCAATGTTGTAAGTGTGCCCGTCACCCAGATAGTGTGCATTGTAACCCGTTAAGTGTGAATTTACCCAACCTGCTTGATGTCCATTGGGTTTTACTTCCATATGTGCAAATAAGTGTTGATTGATTAGTTTCAGTTTAATAGTACACATGGTGTTTGTTTTTCTCAAAGTAAGTTTCTGATTGGCTTGTTCGTTAGCCAAACAAGGAAAGCCACTTATGGTGAGTTAATTGATTGCAGTGGTCACATGCCCAGAGAAAGTAAACTTTCTATTTAGGATAATTAGCCTTTGAACAATAAAAGTTGCTGAAAGAGTTGATATTACGAGCAACATCAGTAGTCAATTAAAAACAAAGCAAATGATTTTGAGTGGTTTCCCTTGACTCTTGTTACAAGGATCAACTTTTATTATGAACACTGCTCAGTTGCTGCTATTTATTTGAGAATCCCATACCAAGCTGGAAGTAACTGAAGAATTGGCCTCTATCAATAGTCCATGTAGAACAACTACAGGCAAAAATGGTTTCAAAGTTGAGAAAACTAATTCAGTACAACCTGAAGTGGAATCTGCTAAGATGTATTACAACTGATGGTAATAGAAATATGTGTGGAATATAAAAAGGCTTAGTTGGTCAACTTACAATGTTCTGATAATATAAGGTGTGAAAGCCTATGGTTATTCAATGTATTATTTAAATCAACAGGTACTTTGTGGAAAATGTTTGAATCTATCGTATGTTATTGAACCAGTATTGCCAATAGCAAACTTCATTTGCTTTTGTGGACTTAACTATCAACAGTTTCATGAATTTTTTTCATAAATGGTAGCTGAATATCCTGTCATGGCTATAATACAGCAGTTCATGGTTTAATACTGGTAAAGTTTTATTTTAACTTTTCTTTGAGATGGGGTCTTACCCTGTTCTCCAGGCTAGAATACAGTGGTGTCATCATAGCTCACTGAAACCTCAAACTCTTGGGCTCAAGCGATCCTCCTGACTCAGCCTCCTGAGTAGCTGGGACTACAGGCACACTAATTAAAAAAAAAATTTTTTTTGGAGAGATAGGATCTCCCTGTGTTGCTCAGGCTGGTCTCAAACTCCTGGGCTCAAGCAGTCCTCCTGCCTTGGCCTCCCAAAGTGTTAGGATTACAGGTGTGACCCACTGGCCCAGATTTTACTTTAATTTTTGAGCTCAGGACCAAGATTGAGATTTTTCTTAATGAGAACTACTCTCAACTGGAATTATTAAACACTAAAAAGCATTGGAAATTTGTTTTTGCTGCAGACTTGATAATGTTTCTTAATGAATTCAGTTGAAAATCAGAAGACAAAACAGTGTTTATGTGAAACTCCTCCTATGGTAAAGTCATTTTAACAAGAACTAATGTTTGAATTGCAACTAACGTTAAACTGCTTCATATACCTGCTTTGTCGTTAAAAGTTAAAACAAGAAAGAGCTACATTCCCACACACATTTTTCAGCAGATACATGATTTGAGCTTGAACTACAGTTTCAGCAGTGTTTTATGGACCTCAATGCAAACCCAAAAGAAATTTCCATATTCTTATCTGCAATTGAGGAGCTTCCAACTGATCCTCAATTGGAATTGATTAGTCTGTTAAAAGGTTAACTATCAAATTAAAACTCTGTTAGAATCTTATAGAAATCTATAAAGGCCTTTCAAGTAATATGCTAAGTTAAAAATCTTATGTTCATGGACATATTAGTGTTAAGAAGTACCTAGTGTGTGAAGGCATTTTCAAAGATGAACTATAATATGTAACATCTCATAAATCAGCATTAACAGATAAACATATGCAATTGATTTTGATGATTGGCAACACTAGTTCTGAACCTCGATTAAGGAAATGTTATCCCTGCAAAAGAATTGCAATTCTTATTGCTAGACCACCGTTACAAAAGAAATCGTACTCAATTATTACTGTATTTGAATTTCATCTGGTAAAATTTTTTGGAATTTTTTTTTCTCTTCTTATGTAAGTACCTATTCAATATCTTCCATTTTTACCTTTTAGCCCTGAAAGCCTAAATCATTTGACCTCTGACCTTTTAAAGAAAAAGTCTCTAATAGATGGAGCAAAGAAGTAAGTGGGTTTAGCCTCCCAGGTAGGTTCTCCAAAAAAGCAAGTTTAGGGAAGGAATCTGGGACCTGCTGCTTCCCCTCTCTGTTGCTTAAATACCTTTGGGTCAGTGGGAGGAAGGCACCTTTGTGCCTTGGTCTTTTGGTACAAGCTACAAACCGTGATGCAGAGAACCAGCAAGAGGACAGCTGCATGTCCATCAGCAAGAAACGGTAGCTCAGACAACCGCTTTGCAGGCCCAAAGCTTGTCTGCTGAAGAGGTCTGCCCTTGATCAATATGCCTGCTTCTGTGAATGTTATATGCACTATCTCATTTAATGTACACAACAACCTTATGAGGTGGCTGAATCCTGTTTTTATCCTCATTTCCCAGGAGAAAATTGAGCACCCAAGGGAACGGTAATTTGCCAGAGCATCCGTCAGCTGCAGTTAGTGGTGAGACCAGCTTTTGACCCCAGGCAGACAGACTCCAGAGATTGCTCTTAACCCTATGCAAACTCATTTGTAAGGATTGCTCAAAATTAATGCTCTGCATTGAGAGGCATTTCTTTATTCCTAGCATAGAATAAATGCTTACCAAACAGGCTTCAGAGTCAGGCAGACCCTATTTTGAATCCCAGATCTGTCATATACCAGCTGTGTGTCATTAGGAAAGTTGCTTAGCGTTTCTGAGCCTTAGTTTCCCTCAACTGTAAAATGGGGATAATAGGCTGGGCCTGGGGGCTCACACCTGTAATCTCAGCATTTTGGGAGGCAGGGGCCAGAGGATCACTTGAGGCCAAGAGTTTGAGGCCACCCTGGGCAACATAGCGACATCCTGTCTCTGGAAAAAAAAAAATTAACCTGTCAGGAAGCTGAGCCAGTAGTATCTCTTGAGCCCAGGAGTTTGAGGTTGCAGTGAGCTATCATGACACCACAGTACTCTACCCAGGACGACACGACAGAGACTCGCTCTCTCAAAAAAGAAAAAAGAAAACAGGCAAGAACAAGGCAGGTAAGTCACAAAACAATCGCTGTTAACTCTGATTTCAGGGTTAACTATAAATAGATAGCAGTTGAGACTATATGTATTGGCAGAGATAGACAAATAGGTCATTGGCATGGAACAATGACTCCAGAAATAGATCCACTCCCATATAGTCAATTGATTTTCAACAAAGATGCCACGGTAATTCACTAGGGAAAAGGATAGTCATTCAACAAAAGGTGCTGAAACAAATGGAAATCCACAGGAAGAAATGAACCTGAGCCCCTATCTCACACCACAGAATCTAACTTGAAATGGATCCTTGCCCTAAATACAAGTGCTACAACTATAAAATTGATAGAAGAAAATACTTGTAGAAAAAGAACCTTTATTAGCTGCCTGTAGTCCCAGCTACTTGGGAGGCTGAGGCAGGAGGATCGTTTGAGCCCAGGAGTTTGAGGCTGTCGTGAGCTGTGATCAGGCCATTGCACTCCAGCCTGGGTGACAGAGTGAGACCCTGTCTCTTAAAAAAAAAAAAAAAAAGTACAAAGCTGTGGGAAAATGTTTGACAGTTTCTTATCAAGAAATTTCACTTCTAGATATTTATCCAAAACACAGTAAAGTAATAAATGCATAATAAAGTAGAGACAGTCTTTTCAAATTAATTGTATTTATTACAGAATTATCTAACACAAATGTAAAATTAATTTATCTAAGCTAGACTTTTTTTTTTTTAACTACACATCACACACTTTTCTTTGAGGTCGGGAGGGGAGTCCTTACCATCCAGGGGAGTTATGGGTGGACGCTCCCTCTCTGGGGTGGCTGTGTGGTTCGCTGCAGGATCTGACCTGTCTGGGGACTCTCCTCAGAGACAAATGCAGAGCTCTGGCCAAGCGTTTGGAGAGCAGAGGGACAGTGTTGCTACAAGTGCTGCTGAGCTCAGAAAGCTGAGAGACTGTAGACCCCGTCACCCGGGATATGTTGGTCTTAGACACGCGTGATCTTAGTGGTGCTGCGGGCTCTGCTCCCCACCCCTGTGTCTGTAGGTTGAAGCATGTGCTTATCACACATGCCTGATGGCTTCACCCTGATAAGGTGTCACAGTCTTCCTGGAGGCAGGCAGCTGTCGTGGGTTGGCACCCATGAGGTGCTGTGGCCAGAACGAAGATTTGGAGTCTCAACTTATACTCACACTAGACGCCCGGGTTGAGCTCATTGTGTTATTCTTTCACAGTCAAAATGAGCAAAGACACTGTAGCCATTGGAGACGCCCCCTGCAAGGTCCCCTGGAGGAGAACCCCTGTGCTGCTGTTACCAAAGATCGGAGAGGAGAAGTATAGACAAGGCAGATCAGTGCTCTGCGGCTGTGAGCAGGGCGGCAGCTCCTGCAGGGGTGGCCCCAGGAAACCCAAGACACTGCCCATCACCAGCCTCTGTGCTGTGTCCTAACCGTCTTGCATTTTGGAGAGAAAGGAAGAGGATAAAATAGGTTCGATCCACGTAAATCTCGGGCCCCCTATTCCTTCAGGCATCATGATGCTGGGGTTCCCCAGTCCCGCAGCACTTTGAGTTATGAAGGTGGGGGGCGGGGGAGGCGGGAGGGGGCGGACCTCAAAGAGGCTTTGGGGAAGCGTGTGGTTTTTCTGTTCCAGGAGGGACTACTGTTACTGCCTCTTTTTAAGATCACCTTCTAGTTCACACACTTGATCTCATTAACCTTCCAAACAGGCCAGGGAGGTAGCAAGGTTTATTCCCATTTTATAGATGAGGAGCACCAGAGTGATCAAGTGGCTTGTCCTCGATCACAGGGCCACCAAGTGGGAGGGCTGAGGCTCACGACAGGCGTCAGGGAACATCGCGGGCACGCGGGCCTTGTTCCCGCCACCGGGCGCGTGTTCCGGGCCGCCCCTGCCGTTCCCCGCGGTGCATGGGGGGTGGTGCTGACCCGCAAGCCCATTGATCTCGTGGGAGCTTCCCAAACTACTCCAGTGTGAAAATCTTCCAGAAGGATTCTCCACAGCGCAGTGAGGCAAGAAATTTACGGCTTAGCCTGATGAATGGGCCAGGCAGTTAGGAGTTCTTTGCCAAGCTGTGAGCATAATTTAAAGTCACCGAGGCAGGAGGAAAGGCCCCATAACTCACGTCCTTAAAGGGCTTTTAGAGCAAGAGATGAGTTAGATCACTGCAAGCATCTCCGCTCCCCAGGCCAAAAAAGACCAGCGTGTTTCTGGGCATTTTGGTCAAGGAATCTGGATTAATATACACGGCAGGAAAAAAGTCAGAAAAGGACTTGCGGATCATAAATTTCTGGCTGATATTTCCGCTGTTGTTTTCTGATGGACTTGGTATTTATTTAAGCGCGATCTCACCGGACACGCCCCTCCCCCGCCTTGTAAAGGCCACCCGCTTATGTGAGTCATTTCTCGTCATCTGGAACTGAAGCGTTGCCAGAAAAGCAGTTTACGGGGCCGTAGAAACGGTGCCATAGAAAACACACTGAAAAGAGGCCTCGCACGGGTGTGGAAGATGCAGTTTGAGTCCTGGCCCTTTAACCACGGGCTGTGTGATTTTAGGAACGTCACTCACTTCATCTCTCTGGGCCTCAGTTTCCTCCTCTGTAAAATAAAGAGTTTGGACAAATTGTCCTCTCGGGTTTGAAAGTTCTAGGAATTCCTTGCAACGGTGACAACACAATATTATCACTACCCAGCACCTGGAAGTGATACTCCCTCTGTCAGACCCCCAGAGCATTCTATCTATGTGTTAAAAAATGACATTTATCACTTTTTATCTCAGGTTCTAGGAACTCATGAGCATTTCTTTCTTTTTCCACTCCCCACGGGGACACTGAGTGCTTTTGGCAGGGTGTCGTTCATCCTTGCCTTCCCAAAGCCCCAGCACAGTGTCCGGCACATGGTTGTCACCTAGTAAAACTCCGTGGTGTGAATGAAAAGCAAATAAAGGAGTGAGGACGGCCTCTCTCACTATCTGTCCTTACGTAGGAGAACTTGATTTAGAGATTTTCTTACAGAATGTACATTCTTTCTGTTTCATATAATTTATGCATTTCAAAACGCAGAGTTAAAAATAGATTTCATTTTTGCAAGATACTATTATTTTAGAAGAATCTTATTAAAATGTGCCCCTACGGAGTCTCTTTTCCGCACCAGACTTTAAATCAAGCAACACACTGCCTGAGTTCTCTGGAAGATTCTGCTCCATGGAATTTATCTCAGCAGCTCCCTTCGTCCTGCACCAATAGTCCCCCGTCACTGTGGACGGAGTGCGTCACTGATGCCGGCGGCGTGGGCCACTGGGACGCTGGCACAGGCAGTGCAAGCAGGGGCGTGTGGGGTTCTCCTGGCCTCTTGTGTGCCAGCTGTTTGTCATAACGAGGACGTGGGGAAGAGACCAGAACCCAGACTGCAGCCTCGATCAGCCAAAGCACTGCTGCCCTGCAACACCGTGGTAACATTCAACTGTGAGAGACTGGGTGTTGGAGTTGTTTGTTATGCAGCATTACTGCAGCAACAGTTGGCCAGCACTACTTCTTTGTTTTTTCTTTTCTTTTCTTTTTAAGAGACAGGGTCTCACTGTGCTGCCCAGGCTGGAGGGCAGGGGCTGTTCACAGGCGCCATCTCACCACTGAACAGCGCAGGAGTTTTGACCTTCCCCGTTTCGGACCTGGCCCAGTTCACCCCTCCTTAGGTGACTTGGTGGTCCCCCACTCCCGGAAGTCACCATATAGACACCTGACTGGCATAGCGCACTACAGCCCAGGATCCTGGGCTCAGGTGATCCTCCCGCCTCAGCCTCCCGCGTAGCCACTGTGCCCGGCTGGACCAGTATTTCTAATTTCATCCTTGTATGTGTTTACTTTCTCCAACAGTTCTTTCTTGTGTATCTCACTGTGCCTTTTGGGATAGAGATGGATACAACGCTTGGCTTGGATGTCTATCTTTTATGGTGACAGGTCCATCAAGTAAGTAACCGAGTTTGGTATCCCTGATTGTCTAAGGCTGTGTGTGTACTTACTTTGTTGTTCTTTACACTTTAAAGTAACCTGGAGCACAACCTCTGGAAATTTACATGATTTACCAGCTTTTATTTAAAAATTGACAGATACACCATGTGTCACTTTATAGCATCAGAAGACTAGAACCAGATCGTGTTTCCTTATTAAAACAATGGCTGAAATAAATACTTTTAGGTAGGATTTAAAAATTTTAAATTTAAAGTAGACCTAGAATAAAGGCACTCATGGTTTTTTGTTAATGATATGAAATTCGCATAACATAAAATTAACCGTTTTAAAGGAGGGCATTAGTCTTAAAATGTCCTAGTAAGTGGTTAGCTACTTCTTTCATTTTAAATGTTAGGGTAAACCATAATTCAGGTAGGCCGGAGTCAGAGGGGCAGGGGAAGGGGGGAGGAGGTGGGACTGAGAGGAGAGAACACTGAGAAAGAAACAGCTCCCCAGGGAAGTGGGTGGCCGCCCTGTGCTCTCTGCCCGGTGCGGCGGGACGGGCGCGTCTAGGGAAGACCGTGTTCTGCACTGCGGCCGTGCTGATGTCCTCCGCATCTCTAGTTAAAGCAGGAATTGGATGATTTTTAATTGCCTATAATCCTGGAACCAGTGAAGGAAATACGGAACTAACAAACAAGGAGGGTTTTATTTGTTGTGTTTTTCCATTTTTGCTCTTTTTGCCTTTTTAAGGCAGGAGAGTAAGACACTGAAAGTCCTTGACCTGGACACAAGTCTGAAACTTCTTACCCCTTTGCTCAGGCTGGAGGCGGTTTCCTACCTTGTAGGACGGCCCCTGACTGGCCTCCCCCAGCACACTGCGCCCTGGGGACCCGGCGTGCGTCTCCCTCCCATCCCGCGCCCCGTCCCTGCAAGTACTTAAGCATGTGTCCAGGGCAGCGTCTGGGGACTCCTGGGGGCCCCTGAGACTCTTTCAGGGTTATGCAAGGTCAAAGTATTTTTCATAGTAATTCTAAGGCGTTATTAGCTTTTGTCACCGTCATGCGTGTACCATGGGGTCTTCCAGCGGCCCCCTGAGTGTGAGCGCGGGAACAGACTGAGCGCAGCAGACGGGAAGCCAGCTGGCTCCTCTTCAGCCAGACGCTCACGGAGTTTGCAAACAGTTGACACAATGCCACTCTTGCACATTTTTTTCTTTTGGAAAAGAGTTATTTTTCATAAAAATGTTACTTATATGAGGATGCAGTGGGTTTTGTATTTTAAAATTTCTCCGTTCTAATGTGGTATAAAGATTGACGGCTATTCCCCACATTTAAAAAGCTCTTTGGGGCCCTTTAAAGGGGTCTTAAGCCCGAAAAGCCTGAGGACAGCTGCTCCACAGCAGCCGTCAGTGATTTCGCTCTTTCCTGCTGCACGTCTGCGCTCAGCCTGGTGGAAATAAAGGGAGGATTGCAGGAGGGGCCCCTGCGCTTCGGCCTGCGCTGCGGGGTCGGCCCACAGTGGTGCTCTCTGTGGGCAATGCCTCCCCAGTGCTGGGCCTCGCAGGCCACCTGCACCCGACCCCCTGGGCTCTTCAGGCCACCAGCCAGAGTGGCACCCCAAGGCCCGCTGGAGGGGGCATTTGTGCTGAGAGACTGAACATTCAAATGGACAGTGGTGAGACAGCTGTATAAGAATAAGCTCTGACCCCCAACTTCTGCAGTGACCGGCCCACGTAGCCAAGCTACAGGCTCTGCAGCAGCTGGTCCCAAACGGCCAGGGACTTGATGGGCGACTGGCATCTTCCCTAATTTATGCCCCAGCTTCCAATTCGGGACCAACTAGAGAAAGCCAAGGGTGCCCTTTAACCAATCCCAGAGGACACCCTGCTGCCAGCCAGCCGCTTTCGTGTCCCATCAGGGTACACCTGCCACCTTCCCTCAGGGGCTGGCCAGCTCCCCGCTCGCCTTCCAGTCTCTGCCCCGGGGAACCACAACGGGTGGGGTGGTGTCCCCCAGCAATTCCTGTGTTGAAGCCCTAAACCCCACAGCTCAGAATGTGGCCTTCTTTGGAAATAGGGTTGTTGCAGATGTCGTGAGTTAAGATGAGGTCATACTACTATAGAATAAGGTGGGCCCTAACCCAGTATAACTAGTGTCCTTATGCAAATGGGAAATTTGGGCACAGGCACACGCACACATGGAAGACCGTATGAAGATGAAGGCAGAAATTGAGGTGATGCTTCTACGAGTCAAGGAACGCCAAAGATGGCCAGCAGCCCCCAGACCTGGGAGGGAGGCCTGGGACAGATGCTTCCCTGGAGCCTTCGGGAGGTGTGGGGTGCAGTTGACCTCAGACTTCTGCCTCTAGGACTGTGAGAAGTGGGTGCTGTTTAAGCTACTCAGTCTGTGGGCTTTGTTACGAGAGCCCCAGGAAAGGACTCCGGTAAGTGGCGGTGGCTGACTGCCTTGCTGTGGCAAGCTTGTTCTCATTGTCTGCACAGCATCCAAACTCCTGCTCTGGAAAGAAGAGGCCTCCAGGTGGAGTTCCAGGACCCCAGGCTTTCATCAGCATGCGGAGGGCAAGGCTCACAGACACTTTTTTGCGGGTTTCGGGTGTTGGGTCTTGACATGGCCTGAGGGATCTCCTGGCACAGTCCAAGATCCCGGCCTGGCCCTTACCTCTGTAGCGTGTTCCCAAAGAGCCCCCGACGAGATAGCACGGTGACCTGGGCTCCGGGGCTTTTGGATAAACTACCAAGCAGGTCTCAGCCCCAACCCCTGACCCTGGGAGCCCACTAGTAGAGGAGCCCTGGAAGTCTGTGCTTTTTTTATTTTTATTTTTTTTGAGACAGAGTCTCACTCCGTCACCCAGGCTGGAGTGCCGTGGCACCATCACAGCTCACTGCAGCCTCAGACTCCTAGGCTCAAGCGGTCCTCCTGCCTCAGCCTCCCAGTGTGCTAGGATTATAGGTGTGAGCCACTGCGCCTGGCCAGTCCGCGCTGTTTTTATTCCTGTTGTGAACAGTGATTGGGGTTGGTCCAGAGGTCTTTATTTGGCCTTCCGTGTGCTTGGGGAGCAAGCGCCTCTCTCCTCAACAGCAGGCCGGGGCTGGTGGAAGAGAGTTATTTTGAGATCAGCACAGGCTGTACAGATAACAGTAACAGTATTTTATTGCTGAAGTCCTGTGAGAAATGTTGGGTTGGGGGAGAAGAATAGAGATGAGTTTAAAAATAGAAGGCTGTAATTAGCAAAGCATGGATTTGTTCTAGGAGGCATCAATTACTACGGCAACCACACAGCCCAGATTTTCCAGGGCAGTCTCGTTCCGTGGCAGCGGATCCTTTTCAGTAAATGTGATCTGTTAGGTGTTGAAAGGTGATTTAATGTTATGGAGTTATAGGACATTACACGTGAATTAATTCACAAACCCAAACAAACGCTTTGTCATACCAGGCCTCTGTTTTGTTATGAAAATACAGTCATCTCGGGCCTTTCCTGCCGGTTAAGAACTATTTATGTAGATAAGAATTCAGGAAGGCGCGGGTCAAAAGTGGGGCTGCTGAAAGCGTGTGAGTCTGACTTTAACTTTTTGGGTGGAGTGCTTTACATTGTTCTGTTGGATGTAAACCCAAGGGGCCAGTTCCCGAGTTTTTGCCCCATTTGGTTGGCTGCCACGTGGAACACCTTGAGGCTCTGCAGGGCACGCAATGTGAGCTGCTCTCTGCGTGATTACTATGGCGTGTGTGTGCCAGGTGTGTCCACGAAGGATTCGTACAAATGCACCAGAGCCCAGGGGCAGAGCTGGGGGCCAGAGAGAGCAGAGCCCTCAGGGGGTGGGGACCAGAAGTGGTGGGGTCGCCCTGCCAGCAGGGGAGATTTTCATGGGATAAGAAACCATATTCTCTGCTTCCTGCCATGGTTCTCAGAGGAGGCGATGGTGTTGGGCCAGTAGGTGGAGGGAAGGAAGCCAGCAGGAGTCTGGGAGTCTAGGACCCTGTGGGCAAGGGGGGTAGGGGACGGCCATTCACTGCTGCTGGACGGGGCATCTTAGCATTAGAAACCTACAATTCGGAAGCTTAGATATCCATTGCTATTTGTATTTTCAATCGTGATTCCCCTCAGTTTTCTTCACCTTTAGTTCTTTTACATTCTTTTGCAAATAGCAGCTAATTTTAGTTATACTCGGGATAGGAGGGAAGGGATTTTTGATCTAGGATTGGAATTTTGATAGGCATAGTGGAAATCAGAGTTTTAAAAAACCAACAACAAACAAAACGGCAAGGGGAAGGTGAAACTTGGAGGTAAGAGCCTGGGACCCTGCAGATGACTTGAACCGTCCCCCTAACCCACCCCCGCAGCCTCTCCTTCCATCTCCTTCTAGACTCCTCCCTGCTTAACCTTCGGAGGGGTTTGCACTTTGGTTTTAAAAGGAAACTGTTCTGTATTCGTCACAGTTGTCTGCTTGCTACCCGAGGAGGAAGAATCTCAAAAACCTTGCCTCCAACACTACTTTTTGGCTGTAAAACAGTAAAACAGTTTCTCAAAGTGTGCTTTGTGGCCCGCCAGCCTCTGGAGCTCTTGGAGGCCTATAGCTCGTCGACCTCTAGCTTCCTCTTCAGACCGGCTGCAGGAGTCCAAATCTTTGGGTTGCAGGACCCGGGGATCTGCATTTTCAATACACGCTTACTTGGTTTTTCAGCCCACCAAAGTTTACAAAATTTAAGCAAGTCTGGCTGAACTCTGAAACCCTCCTATCTCTGCAGTCCCCCCACAGGGAGTATCATTTTCAGAGTTCCAAGGCGACACGCCTGAATTCCTTTAGCTTGAGTGGCGGGGGCATGTGGGTGACTTTACAGGGCGAACACCCTGCCAAAAGATAATCACAGGTGGACATGGCCCTCCATGGACTCAGAAGACGTGTGCTGTTTCCAAAGATAGCAACCCCAAGCCCGTGCTGATGACTCTGTGCGTCTGTATGTGTGCGTGCCTGCACGGCCTTACACGGAGAGGCGAGGCCCGGGAAGGGTCTGGGGAGTACAGCGTGTTCAGCACGCTCTTGAACGTGCATGTTCTCAGAAGTCTGATGTCTCGACAGCTGATATGTAAGGAGGTCACCATGTGTGCATGTCTATCTTTGGAGATTGCCCAGTCCAGACTGGTGCACAGCTGATAAATGCTTATAGCAGGCTGAGCTAGGCAGCTGAGCCGGAGCTTTTGCAACTGGGAGCAAACATCTGGAATGGTTTCTCGTGGCAGTGGGGCTGTCCTTAGTATTACAGATGGCAAAGGACAAACCACAGAACCTCATGTGGTCCTGGCAGAGATTCACCAGCAGTGCCACGATAGCTACGAGGTGAGTCGTGCCCAGCGGCCACTCCCTCCGGCACAGATGTTGTCTTCTCAGTTGTTTGATTCCCCCATCAAACCAGCAGGCTCTCTCACCGGCTCTCCTTCTCCTCAAAGCACTGACAGTCCCCGGCACAAATACCTGAGCCCATTCCCAGTCCCCTACAGGCACGTGAGCCGCAAAGGAAAGCTCCCAGGCTGTCCTGCTCCTTCCGGTCTTCCCAGTGCCCACTGTGGTCCTGGCATGAGGGAGGAGTTCAGAGTGTTTGTTGAGTGAATCAATGACAGATAAGCTATCTCAGAGGACGAGTTGATGTGACCTTGAAGCTCCTTTTCACCCCCTTCCATGGGACCTGCTCACAGAGCATGAAATCTGAATTAATGCTCTGAATGAGTCTGAGCAATGCCTGAGTGCCCGGCAAACTTACTTGGGCACAACAGGATGTGGGTTGTAGGCTTCTAGCCCTGTCTGCAGATGAATCCCATCTGTGGGGAACCTCCAGCTGGTCTCACGTCCCTAAAACCATGGTCCTCATGTCCCTCTCTCAGCTTTGCCCTCTCAGGCTCCCCCTCGCCCAAGGGCCTCCGATTCTTCAAGGCCAGCTCAAGCCCAGCCCTCCAGGGAATGGTGTCTTCTGATGACACCGACCCACCCGGACCTTTCCTGCCTCCCAGATCCCAGTGGGCTTCAGGCCTGTGCAGCCCAGGGCAGCCCCTGCTGAGGCGGGGGGTCTGGCCAAGTGGGAGGCAGGCCTGCTCAGCGGGGTTCATGGACATTTGTCTTCTCAGAGAGAGACTGGTGCTAGCAGAATAGAAGATTCTGCTGAACTCCACACCACTTGCTTTTCACTGTACACCCGCATATCTGTTTTCTAGTGTATACAAATGACTTTGTCACGAGCCTTCAAGAGAACTCTCTTATTATCTCCACCCCTCCTATCATTTTCATTTTATATGATCTTTTTTCTTTGCTCAGTATTAGAAAAATTGCTTTCTTCCCCTCCCTCCCTTCCTTAATATTTGCTTTTAAAATAATCTTTTTTCTTCAAAGGATACATCCAGAAACAGTTACACTTCCCAAAATCTTTCAGAGTTTTGTTTTAACTACCTGAGAAAATATAAAGCATTTGTGACATATTTTTGTGTAACTACAAGGGTGACATTAGGACAATGGCCATATGAACCGTAACCACCCCTTGTCACCCTCTCGGCTTGTTGGTCTTGTTTCAAAAATGATTCTTTTGAAAATAAATAATTTTAGGCAACCTAATTACAATATGATATATAATATTTGGACCAGTTGACCAAAATCAACATTAAATCAAAACCTCAGATTATTTAGGCCAAGAGGAAGCCTAATACGTTATATTACCTGTAGATTTCAAAATATTTATATAATAATATTAAAAA